>MCJB01049355.1:0-44587 GCA_002018475.1 Nicotiana obtusifolia
GGATTATAAATTTTTCTAATATAATGTATAAAATGGGGGTTAGAAGGAAAACTATATGGTAAGCACATAACTGTTACCATTTTTGATAGTTCTTCACGATCCTTGTTTGGATCGTAGTATAAAATTCCCCCGGTAACGGTGTTAATTCCGGGTTGGACTACGTTTGAACCTACACTATTTGTACTCGGACTACCTCCGCCCGCCCCCTGTTCCGCAGCTTTCAGTTGCAAATATTTTTGTTTATCTCTAGGGTGTCTCATTATGTGCCTAGTTAAACTACCCGTACCGCTACGGTTGCCAGTATATTTATGAGCCAACAAAGACCCACAAGTTTTACACCTAGCTTTGTTTTCTTCTCTTAATTGAGTAAAAAATTGCCAAACAAGAGATGGTTCGGGCCGTTTAGGAGGTCTTCTATCAAATGTAGGGGTTAGTACAGGAGGGTCATCAGTTGGGTCATTAACCGGACTAGTAGGTGTATCATCTAAGTCGGGCTGCGTTTCATCTAAATCGGGTTGGTTTTCATGTGCCTCGGGTTGGATTTCACTACCATAAAGAGCGTTCATTGTTTCGGTATCTAATTGAGAACCGGCTCCAACATCATGATAATATTGACTATCGGTAAATTGCATTAAAGGGTTATCACTATCAAGAATATTACGTATAGGAGGACGGGTAGCAGGGGGAGGAGGAGTAGCTTGGCTACTAGATTGACCAATTTTTGCTTTTCACTTCCCCTTACCACCAAATATTTTTTTTAATGAAAAATCCATATTAATTATAATTTAACTAATTAAAACAAACACAATAGTATATTAATTATAATTAAACTAATTAAAACAAACACAACAATATATTAAATATAATTAAACTAATTAAAACAAACACAACAATATATTAAAAATTAAAGAGTTGGAACGAGGTTACCGGATTGAAGAACAACTTCTTGAAAATTGAATATTGTTGAAGACTTGAAGACTTTAATACTTCAATTCACCAACTTCATAATTTTTCACGAAATTGAAATAATAATATGAGCACTTATGGAAATAATTAGAGAGAGATTGAGAGAGATTGAGAGATTTTGTGAGTTAAAAATGAAAAAATGGGGGGGTATTTATAGGTGGGAATAGGTAAAAAGTGTATTTATAAAAAGTTTGGGGTTTAATTAAAGTTTGGGGACCAAAATGGCTATTTTTAAAAGCCCAAACGGCCATATTTTAAAGCCCAAACGGTCAGATTTAAAATCTGACCGTTGGGCCATTTTTTTTAATTTTTTTTTTTTTTTAAAAATAGCCGTTGGGCCCGCTGGGCCCGCCCCAGGCCCGCCTGGCGGTCCCGGGCCTGGCGCAGACCGGCCCGTCACGGACTTTTACCCGTTTGAGGCCCAAGACCGTTAAGGCCCGGACCACAGGCCCATTAGGCTCGCCAGGCCCCGCGATCCCGGGCCGGTCCTGGGCCAGGCCCACCGTGGGCCACTCCATTATGTAAGATTACAATAAATATGTTGTTGTGTTGTTATGAGGCTCGTGGTGTTGCTGACTTTGTGCCATCTGCATTGACAATCGCATAGCGAGGAATCCAAGTTGCGGGACGTGGTCGTTTCTAGAATTTATCAATCGTTAGCATTTAGGTTGATTTAGCAACATAAAAAAAGGGAACACATTTCTAATAATTATCACCTTTAAATGTGCAAGCAATTTCGACCTGGTAACCTAAGAATTATTGGAGTAGAAAATTTCTGATGGCTAAATCTAAAGGTTTTGTCCCTGCTGCTTTTCTGCTTCCTCCTCTTTACATTAAAAGGTTTGTCATGACCAAATTGACCATAAACTTTTAGAGTTTCAATAATATATATACACACACCTTCAATGTAATTTTTTTTATACTATTTGGTCATTTTTGTCGGTTATTTCAGTGTGGCTAATCATCCGAAAAGACCAGCTAACCATTATTGGCTTGGTCATCCTTTACCTTACCAACTATCTATTTTTAATATTAAATTTTGCATTTTAAAGATTTACCTTGTAGATACCATTTGAATATCCTAATAGTGTTAAAAATATCTTACACGGACGGGTATATATAACTTAAGCCTTAATTTTGCGCATATTGTTCTCAATGTTATGAGTATTATTGCCATTAGTTACTCATGTTACTTTTTATTTCACATACAGGAAGTAGAACAGAAAGTATAAACCGACAAATTAAAGTTTTAACGAACATTCCAACTGGGCATACGTTATTATATATGATTAAAAAACGACTTAATTGATATATACAGAGACGAGAATTGTGAAAACTTATGATTATTGCGAAAGGCATAGTGGTACGTTTGGGAGGCCGTGCTTGTACCGAGAGGGGCAGTGCTATCAAACCTGCATCGAACAGGAGGGTGCTGTCTATGGAGCTCGCCGTATATATATATATATATATATATATATATATATATATATATATATATATATATATATAAGATTTCTGCCAAAGTTTAGAGGGTCCAATGACTCCTCAATATTATACATAAATCCTTATCTGATAACGTTTTATCAGAATTTTCACTATATATAAAAAATCCAATCTCGTAACATATAATTACTCTCGAGATTCGGTGAACTTTATTCCCAATATATATCCTTACGTTGATTTTTATACCATCATTATGCTCATTGAACGTACCAGATAGATAAACATTTTCGTCTAGAAAAGCTATTAGGTTAGACTTTTGAGCTAGCTAATTAAACCTAATAATTGGAATCTGTAATCTATCAATTTGGCGTGGAAACACTTATTAATGGTTTGTCATTATCGACTATTCAATTTAAAATTCATACGAAGGCGAAAGATTATAAAGTGGAGAAAGAAAACAATATTGGTTGCTAGAAATTCTGGCATTGTTTAGGCGTGTGCTTTTTCTATAACACTTTTTAATATCGAGCAAACTTAATAAAAATTACGACTATAACTTTATATATTTTCATACATTCATCGGTAGAAACTTATGTTATACTTAGAGAATTTGGTTGAGTGATAAGGATTTAATGAAATAGAGATTAGAAAAGCATGTGGTTTAGATGATATTCACGTAGAGATTTGGAAATGCTTTGATCGGATTGTAGTACTGTAAAAGATCAAATTATAACACTGCTAGAATAACATAAAAGGAAAAAGGAAAAGAAAAAATAGGAGAGAAAATTCTTTTTAATTAAAATTTTAAAATACATGTGGCGAAATTCATCTAAAATGATTTTTGGGAAGACTAAAAAAAAGAGAAAAACATGTAAAGCAAAACGAAACTTAGAACAGTTTATACTTATATTTAACGTGGATTTGGGGAAAATATTCCGAGAGAGAAGACACAGGGGACTACAAATCTTTTTGGTGTCCTGTTTGACGACTTCAGAATCACGTGTTACCTTTTATTTCTAATTTAACTACTTTGTTTATTTTAGATGGAGACTAAATATGTATATATCTACTTTGATAAACTCATGACTCAAGAATATAATCTATATTAGCAAAAAAAGAATATAAACTAGGGTGGATTTTAGACCTAGTTAAAAGACTTTCTTATCATATTTACGGAGAGGGGATAAATCAATTCAGAAATGTATTACTGTTTCGTCTCAATTTATATGATGGTATTTAATTGGAAATAAAATTTTAATTTTTTGTTTTAAAATTTGTGGTCTAAATAAAATATAAATATTTATGTGATTATAATAATTTTACTGATAATAAAATAAAAATAAAAAATAAATTATATTAAGTATAGAATAAAGTCACTTTTTTTTAATAAAATAAAATACAAAAAGTTTACCATATAAATGGAACAGACGAAATATAATACTATAAGTTTTTGCCTTTCTCACCTTTTTTCCGCCATTAATAACTTGTAAATTAACAAGAATAAATAACTCTTCTCTTTGCTCTTCCCCGTTAAGAATATCTTATTATTCCTCGAAAACTTGTCAAAGGGGCTATCAAATTTACGTCACTATCGCAGATAAATATAAACAAATCGTCTCCTTTTAAACTACAAATAGCTTACTACTAACTAATAATAATTAGATTTTTTCTTAATAACAAAGTCATCTAAATTCTGCTTTTCACCTAGTACTCCAAAAATGGCTTTTTTCCACGTCCATTAGCCTACCAAAAACCTAATCCTTCAAATTCTTTTCTTCTCTGTATTAAGTATACAAGGGGTATACATAATTTTTTCGTGAAAATCGTGAAATTTGGTTGATGGAATCAAGAGGATCGTTGAAATCGTTGGCCCCCGGGTTCAGATTTCACCCGACGGATGAAGAATTGGTTCGTTATTATCTCCGCCGTAAAATCACAGGGAAACCCATTAAATCTGCTCCTATTTCTGATATTGATATTTACAAAGTTGAGCCTTGGGATCTTCCTGGTTAGTCCCCTTTAACGTTTACCTTTCTTCTAGAACCTTCTATAACTTATATATTGATGTAAAGTTCTTATTTTTCTTTTTATGGTCGATTGATTGTCTGTACAGATCTTTGAAATCATAGTGTATATGGGTTGGTCAGTGGCGGTAAGGATTAAAGGGGTTTACTTTTTTCCCAATTTATTGGTAAATTGCCAAGAATTTATGCAATTCAGGTAATATAAAAGGTAATTGTATAAATGGTAAGCAAACTGCTATAGCAGGTTAAATTATACGGATGATGTAAAAAATTCATTACTTTAGCGGTCTATATATCTTAAATCCTTATTTGTGGGCTTAATGGCTATGCTAGTTAGAAGAGTGGTACCTATTGATCTTATAATAGATGCCTGAACATCTACTTGCTAATTGTAAATTTTTCTTCTTTTGTTCAATTTGGGTCACAGAAATAGTGGCCATAGTTCAATGATCCCAGGGGTTTGGGCTAGTGTAAGAGCACAACACGTGATGTGTGGGTTATTAGGCTTGAATCACGGGTTCGAGACAAAAGCTGGGTATTTAAGTAGAGAAGGATAGAGGGGCGGACCCATTATCTGCATAGTGTCCAACTGTGAGCCACTGGCCGTTGGTGAAAATATTCTGGAAAACTGGCGATCACATGTATGTAAATATTCTGACTGCAGTACCTATTTTATGTGTCGGCATGTATCACTTGTGAATAATTATCATCAAATTATTTTTTATGTTGCCTCCCTGGAAGTACTAGAGCCGGAGCTTTAAGCTTATGTCCATTGATTGATAAAAATTTGTTGACCGCAGCTTGGCAACTTATTCGGGATTGGATTATGATAATATCTGTAGTATGCGTTGGTTGAATTGATTGTTAGGCATTTGTGAGTTATTTAAGCTTAGTGGAATGTTATGGTGCAATAGGCAAGTCGAGGCTGAAAACAAGAGATTTGGAATGGTACTTCTTTAGCGTTCTTGATAAGAAGTATGGTAATGGAGCAAGGACGAACCGAGCTACAGAAAAAGGTTACTGGAAGACAACTGGAAAGGATCGGGCTGTCCATCGCAATAAGTCTCAGGTTGTGGGGATGAAGAAGACTCTAGTTTATCACAGTGGTCGGGCTCCAAAGGGTCAGAGGACTAATTGGGTGATGCATGAGTACAGACTGATTGATGAGGAGTTAGATAGAGCTGGAATTCCTCAGGTGAGGGTTCTTTTTTCTTTTTACTTTTTGAAGTTGTGTGTATATAGTCATATTTGTCATTGGAAAATAGTGGCTTTGTTTTAGTTTTTGTAAAATTTATCAGCATCTCACATTCTTGTCCAGTTGCCCCAAAGCTGCTTCTGGAGGGAAATAGAGAGATGCTGAAGATAAATAGTCAAATGGACAGAGAGAATGCAAATTCTTCTTTCTATCCGCTTGCCCTTGTTTGTGAGTGCATGTGGGGTTGTCTCTTTTTTTTTTCTTTCCCTTTTTGGGGGTTGGGGGGAGGGGATCCTCTTTGTGTAAGATGCTTACCTATTGTTGTCACCTATCCTAATTTTCTTCTCTTTTTGGCGGAAGGATGCGTTCGTGGTATGCAGAGTCTTCCAGAAGAGTGGTGCAGGGCCGAAAAATGGGGAACAGTATGGGGCACCTTTTATAGAGGAGGAATGGGAGGAGGATGAGTTACAAATGCTTCCGAAGGACGAGGCTGCTGAGGAATTTGTATTTGATGATGATCTTTATTTAGATGGAATTGAACTTGACCAGGTATTCATCTCTGATATATCTGTTGCTGTTCCCTTTATTTTGTGCATGCGTAGGTTATGTGGAATGCCTTCTCTCTCTCTCTCTCTCCCTTATAAACTGCACAAGTTGTTCTAGCGTGACAAGTTACTTATAGCCTGCTTGGCCAAGCTTCTAAAATCGGCTTATTTTAGAAGTGTTTTTCTCAAAAGTGCTTTTCAAAAAAGTAATTTTGGTGAGAAGCAGTTTGTGTTTGGCTAATTAATTTGAAATCACTTTTGAGCAGCACTTAGTGTTTAACCAAGCTTTTAAAAAGTGCCTAAGTGTATTTCTCACAAGTGCTTTTCGCCAAAAAAGCACTTTTGGCAGCCAAACAGGCTATAGTGTTCGAAAGTATTATAACACATAGATATGCTCTCACTTTGCTATATTTCTATATGTTAGTAATCGCTTGTATCTTGTCATTAGAAGTAGTCACTCTAAGAAGTTAGCATGCAACTGCAACCAACAGGTCACTGTTACTATAAAAAAGCCAACTTTCTGGACATTTCCAATTTCGTTGTTTCTCTTACTTGACAAGGTGTACAGGCCTTCTTTGAAACTTAAACCTGGTGAAGTTTAGTAGCATTCTACACGAAAGTTTGAGCTAGCATAGTTTTATCTAGCATTGTTCTGCCTTTAAGATTTAAGAGTTACGGGTCTATTGCTCTGGGAATCTGGCTTTCTTTTTTCTTCTTTTTCCCGGAATGGCGATCTGGATACGCTGTCCTTTTGTTACTGACTTGACATGCTTCATCTAATAACAAAAGATCCTAGCCTTGCTGGAATGTGCATTTACTTGCTGCTGAGTTCTGTGGCAAATAGATCAACTTGCTATTGCTTTTAGTGGCTCGTGGACATGTCTCCATGAGCTGTTGGCATCATCAGAAAATAGAAACTCATCCTTTCTGCAGTGCATGTGTTTGAATGCTAAAGCCTTACTGTTGAAGCCATTTGTCATTAACTTTAAAAAACCTCATCCTTGTCTTACTGTTCTGTGGTGTTACCTAAAACCTATCTGTGAAAATTTGGATGTAATAACGACAGTATGAGGCCGAGAGCATTTTTTTCCTGCTGGTTGAATGTTTATGTGGTTGCGATTTCGGACCCTTTTGAAGCTACGGGCAGGCTAGTTGTTTGTTGAAATTTACAGCAGTAGTCAGTTGATATTTAAATTTCTAATTTAAAGTGTCTTATAAAAAATAGATATATATCTTCCCTTGTTCCTTTCTGCAGTACTGGTGTTTTCACAGGTTAATACACATCAATTTTCCTTTTCCTCTTCTGAGAAGTAATTCCTGCTTCTGTTCGAAGTAAAAACTGGCTTTTTAAGGTAGAGAATTGATGGAGATAAGTTTTAACTGAGTGGAGTGTCTCTTTTTCTTGGGTTGGTATCTAATTTTAACATTCAAATCTATTTCAGCGCTTCTGAGAGAAATTAAATCATGTATTATAACATTTTCAACCTATTTCAGTGCTTGTAAACGAAAGGTCCTTGTGAAGCTGTATATTAGGGTATGCCTAAGTTGTTCGGACACGGGTGCGGGTGTCCGACACGAGTGCGGATCTAGAGGTCGGATCCTTCGAAATGTAAATTCTAAAATTCGGGGATACGGATTCTAGTACGGATACGGGGAAGGGAATCCGGCTAAACATAATTCAAAAATAAAAATAAAAATATAAAAATATCTCCAAATTATGATAAATTTTGTGGAATACTTACGTATAGCTTGTAAAGTGTGGATTTCTTTTTTGTTCTCTAGTTGTAGAAAGTAAATGATTGATTCCTAGATAAAATATGCTATTTTCTTCAAATTTATCCTAGTTTTGGTTTTGATTTCGAGAATCAAATTGTTTTACCAGATCTGGTACGGATCCCATACCCACAATCATACTAGTGTCGTATCGATACGGGTGCGGCACCTAACTGCCGTATCGGAGCAGCTTAGGGGTATACCCTTCTTGTTAGCAGTATGGATGTGTTTTCACCTCTGCTATACTGTTTTATTTAATTTAGTTGAGGTGCGCGCAAGCTGTCAAAGACACCACCCATATAAAAAATAAATAAATGAATGAATGTTTTTTAATTGAAGCAATATCTTTGAGATTTCTGATCACGTGAACATGGTAATTTTCTTACCTCCTGAACCTTTAACTTAGATGTATATCCGGTTCTATAGGAAGTTGTACGAGGTCTAGAAGTCTCTGGTATCATGAAACTTCAAAATAGTTTATCACCATCTGTGAATACAACACAGAGTTCTGCTGCGTTCATAATATTTGCGAAAATCGTGTGCTGTTCTGATGTCTGGTAATGCTTCTCTTCGCTCAGATTCTTGGAACCAAAACCACTTTGAATCGTGTTCCCTTCCTGTTCATAATATTGCCAAAACTGTGTGCTGTTAATATTGGATTATGTTTATCTATATGTTCTGATTTCTCTTAATGCTTCTCTTGCACCTAGATTCTTGGAACCGAAACCACTTTGAATAGTGCTCCTCTTCCTTTGGACTACTGTTATGGTGAAAATGGAAGTAGTGAGGAGACAAATAACTCCTCTGATGCACAAAATTGGCTGCAGCAACCTGACGAGCTAAAACCAATTGATCTAGCTGTTCAACAGAATGTTGAGGTCGATCCAGTCATGCATGAATATATTGGTGAATCAAGCAAGAATGTGAACTCTGAAGATGTGGATTACTTGCTTAATGAACCAACTGTAAATGCAACTGATGACCTTCAATTTAAGGAAGAAGCTTTCCTCGAAGCTAATGATCTTTCAAATCCCATTGAGGTTGATAGCTCTGGTTTTGACATGCTTGAGGAATACCTTACTTTCTTTGATGCAAATGATGATTTCCAGAATATGGGTTTTGATCCTTCAATTTTTTTTGGAAATGATGATCAAATTTCTGATCAAGCACTGCTGGCTGAGAAGGTAAACTTCATTTTTGCCAGCTTCCCTCTCTCTTAGCTGTTATATTAGTTCATGCTGAGGCTTACATGTTATGTTTCTACTTTGGCAGAACATAAGCGAGGTAACTCAGCAATTTATTGCACCCAACGAAGGGCTTGGTGAAGCTAAGAATGATTTTGCATCATCCTCTCAACTGGAACAGACTAAATTTGGATCAGGTAATGATGGGACTTCCTATTTTGGTTTTGTTCCTGATGATACCTTTGGGTATATACTAATTTGGTCATTGTTATTTATTTTTCAATATTGCAGATCATCAGTATCCATTTATGAAGCAGGCAAGCAAGATGTTGGGCAATATTCATGCTCCTCCAGCATTTGCTTCAGAGTTCCCTACAAAAGATGCAACTCTCCGTCTGAATTCATTGTCTCAGTCATCTAGTTCAGTGCAGGTCACTGCTGGTTTTCAAATAAGGGACATGACTGTGGGTAGCAATGGGACGGGATGGCCATTGGGCAAGCATGCGGATTACAACATTTTCCTGTCTTTTGGCATTTCACGAGGTAGTGATGAGTCCGCCGTGGAGTCATTTTATAGCATTCATCCTGGAAAGACGACTTCAATCATATCAAGGGGCTGGTTCTATTATCTATTTTTTTCGTTCCTAATGCTTTGTATGAGCTTCAAAATTGGGACCATAATTTGTGTGAGTTAAGGTATCAACACTTAGGAAGCCCAATTATGCTGAAGCTCGAGTTGACAAATTCTCGGTACATTATTAGATCTAACTAAGACTTTATACCGTATCCTAAAGGAGGAGTTTTCTTTCTTTTCCTTTTTGCCTTCTTTTTTTGGGTGGTAAGTTAGATAAAGTACATTGTTGCAGTCTACTGATTGCTTCAAGTAAACGAGGTTTTGGATCATTTAAGCTTCCAGCTCTGAAACTTGAACATGTTATTTATAACAGTTGTTGAGGTTTTTATTTGGAAGGCTTTCTTGAAACATGTAGGAAAACTTTGCCAGCATGATTGTGTCTTCTGTGTTAAATCCGCTTGAGGATTTTACTTATCGGTGGTTTGTTTATCATATGGAAATTTTTCTTTCAATCGCAAAATCTCTTGGCGTGTGTATGAATCGATTAACATTTTACGTAGTTGGACTAGATTGAAATATTGAAACTTTAGAAAACTATAGTAAAGTTCACAGAAGCAGTGGGCAAGCAAGAGGTTCATCCATTTTTCAGACCGCAAATGTGGTTTTGGATCTCTTGCATAATATTTGCCATGCCCTTAGGGTCAAGAGGAGGCAACTGCTCCCAGAACTGGCCCACCCCTTCATCGTGCGGTGCTTTTGTGGAGGGTGCGGTGCTTTTGTGGAGGGTGCGCCAGTTGAAATCGGGCTTGAACTCACCTTACCAATAAGCCGAGAGCTTGTGCCAGTTGGTTACAGTTACTATCAAAAAGGCTCCTATGAAGATAAATATTCACATGGATTACTAGACTTGTGAACTATGCTATGCGAAAGTGCAATTTATTATCAAACAAGAACTTCCAGAGGCAAGATTTTAACTTCAAGCAAATAAAATAAGTTTATAGTGGAACTTGTGCATAAAGAGATCACTACTCTCAGCAGTAGCCAAATTTCTTGCCTTTTAGGAGGGCACTTCTTGAAACTGTCTCCTTCATTATTTCCCTAGTCATCCAAATTTATTGGTAGACTGCACATCAATAGTATAATAAATCAAAACAACATTGAGGTTGGTAAACACTAGTATTATCTTGTCTATGCAAAGCTCTTCATATAATCTGATAATATATTCTGCAAAATGTTTTGCTTAGTGGTTTCACATTTCTCCAGGAAGCATTGTATCCCCTGGTAGATCACAGACAGCGATACCCTAAAAGGAAACGGAAAAAAAAAAGAAAAAAGAAAAAAGAGAAAAAAAATCTTAGTTATTTCCGCGATAAAGAATAAAACAAAAATTTTCAACACTGTCTCGTGTTTAATAGTACTCACCTCTCCTGTAAGGTGGGCTACACATCTTTTCTCCGCGAGTAACTCATCTTCTGACTGCACAATTTTAATAAATTAATTAAATTATATCTCAACACGCCTTCTCAACCATGTTTAACTGTGTGACCATCTCGTTTAAAAGTTTAAATGATTAGAGGGAGGACATAATCATTCAATTATATTAGGTGTCAACACAATCTCGAGCAGAAATTTTGTTTATGTTAAAGTCTGTGTACTTCAAAATTCCAAAATAAGAGAAAAGGTTGAGTACCTTTTTAATTCGGCTTCGAAGATAATCGTCAAAAATTACTTCCTTTACTAGTTCATAGTCACCATCTCCCTGCAATCAGTTAAATATCTCAGAGCTCAAGATAGTGTGTGTTTAACATTTGACTAGATAAAGTAAGAAATTATAAAGGAGAGGAAACTTACTTTTGATCTACAAGGCATGCTAAAGACTATATCCTCTGCTACCCCATAAGGATTTCCATTGGTATATACCTACACGTAAATTTGTAGCAATATTATAACAAGAAACTCCAAAATGAAAACATATAACATGTAATAGGACGAAAACTTGGTCTTTTGCGTAGGTAATATTATACTGCGCTATACTGGAGTTTCAGTGTGTGTCACCTACATCATCCGAGTATTTAGTCACCAAAGCATACAATTTTCTTCCAAGTGTGCTTAAACTGGTCCATAGACGGGTAATGGAAGTAAGCTAGCTGTTCTATGCCACTCTGCCATCTCGGATACCAGTTTATTGGGCTAAGCCAGATCAAAAACACTCTTAACATGTTGTGATACAGTCCGCGTTGGACTAAGCCCTCACGATTTTCCTCGAACAGTCTCACACTATTAGCTCTACCCCTACAACTTGTGTATCTTCTTTTCTTATCAACTTTCAATGTTTGACTTTTTTCGCACACCCAACAACAACTTATTATACGACGAACTTAGGCAATCAATTTTATGCATAAAAGTTTCATCAACTGGCAGAAAGAATGTCTTACCAGAGTTGAGTGAAGTCACTAATACAAAAGCTCGTTTACATTAGAATGAGAGTTAATGAACTTACTCCAGTAGAAAACCAATCGCCTTCAGGCGTAGGAGTGACGAGTGATCTTATTGCATCAACAATTGACACAGCAGTTGATGCAGCTGAAGATCTTCCCCATTTCTGAATAAGTGCACCACCTCTCTGCCAATTAACTTTAGCATTAGATACTTTTCAACAGAACATATGAAAGGTATAAACCACAATAGTATATGATATTTACCTTTTGGACTTTTTCAGTGAACTCTTCTTCTAACCATTTAGTGTCTTTAATCACCTCTTTAACTGGCAATCCATTAATTTTAGCATTTAAAAAGTCTGGAACCTGATATCAAAATGATGTTAGTAAAACTAATGATATTGAAGAAATTACAAATGAGATTGAAACACAATGACCTGAGTAGTTGAGTGGTTGCCCCATATGGTAACATTAGATACTTTGTCATAAAATACTCCAGCTTTTAGAGCCAGCTGCACAAACCATGACACTGTCTCTTACTTTTTGTTTACTATGGAAAAAGGCAGCCTGGTGCACTAAGCTTCCGCTATGCATGGGGTTCGGAGTAGGGCCGGACCATAAGGGTCTATTGTACGCTGCCTTACCCTGCATTTCTGCAAGAGTTTGTTTTCACGGCTCGAACCCGTGACCTCTTGGTCACATGACAACAACTTTACTAGTTACGCCAAGGCTCCCCTTCTTGTTCACTATGGAAAGAGGAGTTTAATTTCACGTACCATCACTTGAACTTTACTCACTATACAATCATAAGACCATTTTTTCTCATATTAAAGTAACTGAACTTTTTCCACTATAATAATTAAAGGTACAAAATTTCACCTACTATAACAATAAACTCACCTTGATGAATACATCTTATATCGTTATAGTAGGTAAATCTTGTGACTTTACTATTAAGTAGATAAAGTTTATACTTTCAGAAAATAGTATTGTGACTTTACTGTTATAGTGAACAAAGTTCAGTGACGATATGTAAAATTACTCCTGGAAAGAAGTAATGGAAATACTTAAATGTAGCGAGTGAAGGAATACCTGGCATTTTGCTCTATTTTCATCTAACCTAGTCAAAGCATGGAAGTTCTTTGCTGGTATATTTGGAGCATTTTTCAAACAAATCAATGCACTAGAAAGAAACAGAAAGATATTAGCAATGGAGTAACAGATCCACAGAAAAATCAGAGTTGGCATTGAGTGAGACAGTTCTTTACTTGGTATTACAAGGGTTCCCAACTACTATCACTTTGACATTACGTGATGCAACAGCATTGAGAGCTTTTCCCTGTAATCATTTGACAAACAATGCAAAATATTGTCTCAAAATTTCATCTAAGACAATCCTTAAAAACATACATCTGAGCAGTTTTAGTCCTTTATATTTACCAAAGTTGAGCAATTTTAATCTCTATGATACTTAGAAGTGAGAACACACTACAGTAGTTACATTTCATAGAATTGACTCCACATAAGCCATTTAAACTGAGGAAACCATCGGATCGGATGTTTCCCCTATTCATTTTCTCCAACTCGTACCTTAAGAAAAACTAGATTATTAAGGGAAATGAATAAGAAATTTGTCTTGACGGGATTTTCAGTTTAGAAGGCTCAAGTGCTCCAACTCAAAGAAATAAAACTATCATCACATTATTAGAGTAAATTTAATGGGTGGTCATTCAACTTTGTATTCAACAATCACTTTTCTTTTTTTTGTTACGTAAAAATTATTCTTGTGTTCATTAACTAAAAGTCACTTTTCTTTCTTTTGTTGCACAAAAATCATTTTACCTTGCTCTATTTATCACAAAAGTCACCTTGGTCATGCCCCTGACATATAATGTCTTTTTAAATTTTTTAAGTCAATAAAAATTTTTAAAAAAGTTTCAGATATAGGTTTGTTTAATATTAAATTTTTTAAAAACTTTATCTATTAATATTATTTATTTGAAAGTATTAATCTGATGTGTCATTGTGCTAAATATGGATTGTTAGAATATATATATGGATATATATTCAATTTTGTAAAGTAGTTATATGATGTAATTATCCTATAATTAGCTCCTAGTATCTAGCATAGAATCATGGCTTGAAAGATTACCTTCCCCTTGTATATATGTTTGGAAAATCAATGAAACAAGCAAGCAATTATCTTCTTGGTCCCGCTGCAAATCATCGTGGTTCTAAATGTTACGATATGTCAAATGGAAAAATCATCATTTGTCGTCATGTGAAATTTATCGAAACAGAATTCCCATTTTCCAAACTTCCCAAACCTCGTAAAGATGATTACAATTTTCTGGATTATAACCCCATAATCCACCATTTGCATCACCAAAATTACACTCCTCCTCAGCCCACGGATAGGAACGTCTTTTCTAGCCCAGTACAGGCCACAACCCATCCTCCTGAGTCCATTCATCATGGCCCTCCTATCCATTTCACCAATACTAATCACGCCCAAACTTCTCCTTCACCTGCTGGGCCGAACTCCTCTGGCCCGTCACCGCATCACCACTCTCCTTCTCAGCCCAGTCCAGCGAACCATCTTTCTCCCTTGATTCGGACTGGGCCTTCCATCCTCTCCTTATCAGACACATCCACTTCTCCACCAATAAATACTCCTCCTTCCTCTACTATACCCAATTCCCACACTATGACCACTAGAGCAAAAAATGGCATTTATAAACCCAACTCCAAATATTTTCACAATTTAGCCACCATGACTACCTCTAACATTTCTCCTATACCCAAGGATCCCGTTAGTGCTATTCGTGACCCAAATTGGAAAAATACAATGTTGGATGAATTTAATGCTCTAATTGAAAATAAAACATGAGAATTGGTGCCTAGACCTAAGGATGTGAATGTTATTCTATCTATGTGGATTTTTCATCATAAAAGGAATTCTGATGGTTCTTTTGAGAGGTATAAAGCCCGTCTTGTAGGTGATGGAAAAACTCAGCAGCAAGGTGTTGATTGTGCCGAAACATTTAGTCCGGTTGTGAAACCGGCCACTATTCGTACTGTTCTTAGCATTGCTCTATCCAAATCTTGGCCCATCCATCAGTTGGATGTCAAAAATGCTTTCTTACATGGTTATCTCAATGAAACAGTTTATATGCATCAACCCATGGGTTTCGGTGATAAAAACCGTCCTGATCATGTATGCCTACTCAGGAAGTCTCTTTATGGTCTTAAGCAGGCTCCTCGGGCTTGGTATCAGCATTTTGCAGATTTTGTGACATCTATTGGCTTTTCTCACAGTAAATATGATCATTCTTTGTTTATCTATAGACAGGGTGCAGATATGGCCTATATTCTGTTATATGTTGATGATATCATTCTTACAACGTCATCTGATCGCCTTCGGCAGCATTTTATTTCTTTTTTGGGTGCCGAGTTTGCTATGAAGGACCTTGGTCCTTTAAGCTATTTTTTGGGAATTGCTGTAACTCGTCATGCTAATGGTATGTTCTTGTCTCAGAAACAGTATGCTACGGAGATTATTGATAGAGCTGGCATGTCTAACTGCAGCCCTTGTCATACACCTGTCGACACCAAACCTAAACTTAGTGCTTCTAAGGACTCTCCTTACGAAGACCCCACTAAGTATCGCAGTCTGGCCGGTGCTCTTCAATATCTTACTTTTACTAGACCTGACATTTCTTATGCAGTTCAGCAGGTGTGTCTCCATATGCATGATCCTAGAGTTGAGCATATGACTGCTCTTAAGCATATTCTACGCTACTTGCAGGGTACACTATCATTTGGTCTCCACTTGTATCCATCCTCCTTTAATAAGCTAGTCTCTTATACGGATGCTGATTGGGGTGGATGCCCAGATACCAGACCGTCCACATCTGGTTACTGTGTATTTCTTGGTGACAATTTGATCTCTTGGTCGTCTAAACGGCAACCCACTTTGTCCCGTTCTAGTGCCGAAGACGAGTACCGCGGCGTTGCTAATGTCGTTTCGGACTCTTGTTGGATTAGGAATTTATTACTTGAACTACATTGTCCTGTTCAGAAAGCTACCTTGGTTTATTGTGATAATGTGAGTGCCATCTATTTATCGGGTAATCCGGTGCAACATCAACGCACCAAACACATTGAGATGGACATTCATTTTGTTCGAGAAAAAGTAACTAAGGGTGAAATTCGGGTCCTTCATGTTCCCTCCCGATATCAGATTGCGGATATTTTTACGAAGGGACTTCCCCGTATACTGTTTGATGATTTCCGATCCAGTCTTAGCATTCGTGATCCTCCCGCTACGACTGCGGGTGTGTGTTAGAATATATGGATATATATTCAATTTTGTAAAGTAGTTATATGTTGTAATTATCCTATAATTAGCTCCTAGTATCTAGCATAGAATCATGGGTTGGAAGATTACCTTCCTCTTGTATATATGTTTTGTAATTATCCTATAATTAGCTCCTAGTATCTAGCCTAGAATCATGGCTTGAAAGATTACCTTCCCCTTGTATATATGTTTGGAAAATCAATGAAACAAGCAAGCAATTATCTTTTTTCACGCGTCATCTCAACATCTATCACATAACACGTAATTCGGGATTTCACCCTCAGACCCAGTTTAGAAGTATTACATACCTCAACCGTGCAATTCTCTACTCCAGTACGCCCTTGTCTCGCGAAACGGCCTCTGAATGTCCCGAATCTAGCCACAAACAGTTCGATACAATCAAGAAGAGCAAAAGGAATCAATTCTATAAGAAAACACTAAGTTCTGAATTAATTCAAAAGTCGACTCAAAAATCGGGCTCCGGGCTCACGTCTCGAAATCCAATAAAAGTCACAAAATTCAGAAGCCCATTCAACCACGAGTCCAGCCATACTAAACTCACCAAAATCCAACACCAAATTGACACCCAAATCCCCAATTTAAACTCTCCAAATCCCTAGTCTCAGACCCCCAAATTACACCTTAAAACCACATAATCTAGATGGAAAATCAGCGGGAAAATATAATTATTGAACAAATTAAACCACAAATGACTTACCTCAAGAATCCCTTCGAAATCCCTCTCAAAATCGCCTAATCCTAAGCTTGGAATGTTCAAAAATGAAGAAAATCTCGGAACCCTCGTTTTTTATAATCTGCAGAGGCCTTCTCGCTTCTGCGGTCCAAAAATCTGCTTCTGCGGTACCGCTTTTGTGGTCAATCGTCAGCATCTGCGGAAGCTACCTAAAGCCGGCCAACCGCCTCTGCGGTCACAAATCTCGTTTCTGTGGGTGCGCATCTTATGCGGACCAGTGACTCCAAGCCCTCTCCGCTTCAGTGATCCTCCACGCGCAGGTGCGAATCCGCACCTACGGAAATTCTTCCACATCTGCGCTCCACAGCCCCCAATCCAAACTTTGCTTCTGCACTTCCCAGCTCGCATCTGCGATTAAAGCTCCGCAGGTGTGATTACACCAGCAGACTCCCAGCTTCAGCAATCATCCAAACTCCAAATTCGATCTATTAACCATCCGAACTCTACCCGAGGCCCCCAGAACCTCAACCAATTATACCAACAAGTCCTAAAACACAATACAAACTTAATCGATCCCTCAAATCACATCAAACAACATCAAAAATACGAATCGCATCCAAATTCAAGCCCATTGAAGCTAAGGAATTCCAACTTCTACAAACAACGCTGAAACCTATCAAATCACGTCTAATTGATCCCAAATTTTGCGCACAAGTCACAAATGACACCACAGACTTACTCTAACTCCTGGAACTCCAATATGATGCCGGTAACCATAAAATCCGCTCTCGGTCAACCTTCTAAATTTTCAACTTTCGCCATTTCAAGCCTAATTCAACTATAGACCTCCAAATCATAATCCGGACACGCTCCTAAGTCCAAGATTACCCAACAAAGCTAACAGAACCATCAAAACTCCAATCAAGAATCGTCTACACATAAGTCAGCATCCAGTCAACCTTTTCAACTTAAGCTTCCAACCTTGAGACTAAGTGTCTCAACTCATTCTGAAACCTCTCCGGACCCGAACCAACTACCCCGACAAGTCACATAGTAACTGTAAAACATAAAATGAGCAGTGAACGGGGGAACGGGGCTAAAACTCTCAAAACGACTGACCGGGTCGTTACATTTTAACAACCAAAACAAAAAGCCCAAACACTTTATATATAAAAGCTCTCCAAGTAGATGGTCTTGAATTTTTATCCCCCGCTGCACCATTGGCAAAACGTCAAGTTTAACAAGTGTTGCTCTTTGCTTGCCTCACGGGCAACGCGTTTAAATTTTGACCTTGAAGTTCTGCCCATAGGACAAGTGAGGTCAAAAAAGCTAACTCAAAAAGTGTCATATTTCTGAAATTTTTGGGTGAAGTACACAAATAGCCCTCAAAGTGGATGGTCTTAATTTATTTCCCTGCTTGCCCTATGGGCAGAATTTCAAATTTAACAAGTGTTGACCCTCGCTTGCTCCATGGGCATGGGCAGAATTTTCATGTTTAACAAGTGTTGCCCCTCGCTTGCCCCAAAGGCAATAGTTTTAACTTTTGAATTCGAAGTTCCGCTTAAGGGACAAGCGGGTCAAAAGTTAGAGACCGACCAAAAAAGTGTCATATTTCTCTACTATTGCTCTCTATCTATAGTAATGTATACAAGTACATGACGAAATGAGGCCAAGCAAAAAGGAAAAGCAAGAGACTTCAGAATGCAAATAGTTGAAAAGGATTCTCTTTAGATATCTGAACTTATACCCCTGTACTTCTCTAAAGATTTGCTCTTTTTTCATATCTTTCCATCTTCCAACAGAAATTTGATCTAGTTTTAATTTTTATAGCCTCTTCTATTTTCATTCTTTCCAGCAAACAAACAAATGGACTTTGAATTCTGAAAGGAATGTGTGAAGCTTTCTTGTCATACATTTGATCATACCAAAAACTAGTAAGAATGTGTTCCATAGGATTAAATTCTATACATTCAGAAAAACAAGTACAAACACAAACAAGTGAGTGAATATCATATTTTTGATTAGCTGCCCAGGAGTAACCACTGAGCTTTGTTATTACATTCTAAATGGTAGTTGTAATTTGCAGCTTCTTTTCAATATGTATTGATAAGGTATGAAATTTAACTGCAAGGGAAGTCTGATAACGGAACAGTTTATGATTTCACCTCATTTAAACTCTACAATTATTTTTCATGTCATTTAGACTTGTGTAGATGAAAGTTAACATTCTCAATTTTCAAAAGTCTCATGAAGGGATTATGTATACTGGAGATTGTGGACAGATTTTGTAGTTGGAGCTGAAGTTTTGCTACTAACAACAAAAGGAAAGTCCATGTGCTGCTCCATTCTTGGTCATGCAGATAAGAGACATTTAATTGTTCTTTCTGTAAATATGCCTTTATCAATTAATCCATTCTTGGAAATGAAATCATAATAAGAATGGATTTAACTTACAAATAACTGTATGTGTGCATGCAAAATATTATGGATTGACACTTGTGTTAATTTTTTGTAACTACTAATTTCTTGTACTTGATATGTTGTGTGGTGTGTGTTATTTTATGGAATTAAAAATAGAGAATTGAGTAGTTAAGCATATATCAGAACTGCAACTTTAGGTCTAGTCGAGGTGGTATGATCTATCTCTAACTGAGAGTCTATCGGAAACGATCTCTCTGTCTTTGACAACGAAAATGAAGGAGAATGTAACTCTATTGAGTGGTGTCAAAAGGAAAACAACATTTTTTCCTCGCTCAATTACTGCAATTGTCAAGAAATGCAGAAGCAAGATATATGTTTTTTACTACCAAGAATCATATACATTTAGACCTTTCTGTAACAACATTTCTATATAACAATCATTCACTATAAAAGTCAAGTCTTTCTCCGAACAAATTTTTTATGTTATGTTATAGTATATGTTCTCTATAACAACACTTCACTATAATATCCGAAAAAACATCAGAACAAACGGAACTATCATAAAGAGGTTTGACTGCATTCAAAATCAAGCTGTTATATATATGTATTTGATGTCTGCATATCTCATTTGAGTACAATAGAACAAAAGGACATATAAGAAGAACACAACTTTCATCTCTCCTATTTCCGAGTTAGAAAATAAAAAAGGAACACTAAATGGTGTTACCAAGAATTCTTCAAAGGCTTCTCCAATAATGCTGAAAGATACATCTCGTTTAGCTCGGGGCCTCTATCGAGCTTTCGCCCCACAAGCCACTTCACTTTGTTGAAACCAACACTGTCGATAAGTGGCGCATACACTTGCTCTAACTGATCACCAGCACAGAAGAAATGGTCAAGCCAAAACAAACCACCAGGTCGAAGCACCCTATATATATCAAACAACAAGAAGTGCAGAAGTGTAGTAGGTATCCAATTACTCATTACATGCATTGAGTGTACAATATCCAACGTGTTGTCGAAAAATGGAAGTCTTTGTGAAATACTAACGTACAATGGTATAACTCCTCTTGAAGCTATAAAGTTATTAAAAGGACCATTTAGGTTCATTGAAGTGGTCACAATTGTAATATTCCTTTCCCTCATTCTTACTGCAAATGTAGCCACACCACCTCCAATATCGAGTCCAATTCTAATTGTTCCTGGTTTCTTTACTGCTAACACTTCATCAATAGAGAAGTCAAGACCAGCACCATTTTTCGCTGTCCAACGCGATTTCTCTCTTCCATTAAGATCGAAACAATCTTTACAATCATCAAAGCCTCTCTGATTTCTAACGCGATTGATTAAACAATCGTAGTTTTTGCAAGTATAGCCACTCCAAACTACAGAGGAATCAGAGGGTGTTTTCCATAAACTCTCAGGAATTGGATAAGGCTCAACATATTCTTGTTGAGCAGCTGCACGACATCTACGACGAGGAAGTGGCTCACAACCTTTAAGAAGCAACTTTTGTGCTAGAAACTCATCATCAGGACAAGAACCATTGACATTATATGACATGTAATGATTAAGTAAATCGCGAAACAAAGTACACGGACTACCAACCGGAGGCATGAGTTCGTTAGAGTCAAAGTTTTTGCTGAATCCCAAAGGGAGTTTTTGTGGAGATGTGAAAGTAAGGAACTCAGATGGAAGATTTTGATCAGATTGTGTGTTATCAGATACTTGAACAGCTTCATATATAGGTGCTACTTTAGACAAAACAGGTGAAGCAGTATCCATTTGCTGATTTAGAGAACAAGAGGTGTTAAAAGAGGTAGAAATGAACAATGTTAAGATATTTGAGGACACTAAAAGGAAGGCAAAGAACAAGTTAGAAGAAAGAAACTTGTGCTTTTTAGTGGAATCCATGGGATTTTTTTCTTTGTCTGATCAATCTTGAACTCTCAAATCTAGTGTTTATATGCTTATAATAAAGTCAAAATATACTGTGAAATGCAAACTGGAGGCTTATAAAAGTAAGGCGTGCATTTGTATTTTGTATCAACTGGAGGATTTTCTATTATTTAGCACTTTGATTCTTCACTAAGGTATGTTTTATCAATCTTGCCCTACTAATTAAGTAACAAAACACTAAGGTTTGCCCAAGGATATCTTGGTTATTAGTCAAAGGAGAATTGGGAATTTATGAGCAATGTGTATGATATACTATTTTTTTAATTTCCTATTCGGTGTTCGGTACTCGTATTGAAGCCCCGACTAATTCAGATTTGCGCCGCTCAAGGGAAATTAAAAGGGAAAGCACTTCTTGCCAAGATTTTTTCATTTTCCAAGACTCTAACCCGAGATTTCTGATTAAAGGTAGAAGGATCTTATACATAGTAAGTAACAGAGACGGAGCCAAAATTTCAACTTTATGGATTTTGAATTTTAGAACGACAATTTCAAGTGCTAATAACTGGGATCTAAATTTAATATTTTTATATATTTAATGAATTTTTAAATACAGATATACTATTTGAGCAAAAACTACTAGATTCGACGAACCCATAGACGACCTTCTAGCTCCGCATAGTGAGAACTTGTAGAAGGTCACTCATGTGAAACTCAAAGAAGTTCAACATTCATAAATTATGTTGCTTATTCTATTACCAAGAACCAACTTTTGTATTTATGATTCCTTATATTTGAAGCAAAAGGCAAAAAGAATTGACACTTGCAACTTCAGAATTTGAAATAAATATTCAAGTTTGACTAATTCCAATGTTAATTTCACCATGCAGGTCTTTGTGAAGTGTGAATCAGAAGCACCTTCTATCAATCTTACCCCTAACAAAGTAACAAAACTCTAAGGTTTGCCTAGGATATCTTGGTTATAATTATTCAAAGGAGAGTTAGGTATTTATGAGTATTGTGTATGATAAACTATTTTTGTTTTTTACACGATGTTTAGTACTCGTACTGAAGCGCTACTAATCCAGATTTGCACCGCGTAAGGGCTATTAAAAGGGGAAGCACTTTCTGCCAAATTATTTTTTATTTCTCATAGCCCAAAACCGAGATATCTGATTAAAGGTGAAAAGATCCTATCCATAGCAAGTAGTAGAAGTGGAGCTAGAATTTCAACTTTATGGATTCAGGATTTTAGAATAATAATTTCAAGTGCTAATAATTGAATTCTAAATTTAACATTTATACATATTTAATAAATTTTCCAACATAAATACTGTTTGAGCAAAAACTACTAGGTTAGATCGAACTTGTAGCCGGACTTCTAGCTCCGCCTCTAACAAATAGTGAGAACTTGAAGAAGGTCAACAAAAGGGAATCTTTCTTTTTCAGTTAAGTCTGCACATGAATGATCCGCTTGTCGCCGCTGACGTAACCATCTCCAAAAGATATGCCTCAATCTGTGGCAGATCAACTATAGGGGGAATGTGTTGGGAGACGGTCTCCCGCTGCGGTAGTATGAGCCTTCCCTTTCCTTGATGTTACACAGGATGCGCAATGGGGTCACTCATGTTAACTCAAAGAAGTTCAACGTTCATAAATTATGTTATATTTGAAGCAAGAAGCAAAATATTTGGCAACTTGCAACTTCTGAATTGATATAAATATGCAAGTTTGACTAATTCCAATGTTTAATTTCACCATGCAGGTCTTTGTGAAGTTTGAATCAGAAGCACCATTTTTAGCTGCATATTTTACGGAAGGGTTCACATGATAGTCTATATTTTAATCTGCTAAAAAGTTTTTGGAATTCGCACTGATTATTCCATTTTGAACCAGATTTATTGAAGTTCTTAGTACTATGTATATATTTCAAACTTTTTTATAACAGACTCGTTTTTTAGATTTTTATGTGTCTTTTATAACGTTAGCTTATTTTATACCTATAATAATATTTGATATTTAGATCTTATTTGGCTATAATAGATTAAAAAAAAAATACCCAAAAATTGATGTCATGGCCCATGTGACTAGGAGGTTACGGGTTCGAGTCGTGAAAAAACAGCCTCTTGCAAAATGCAAAGTAAGGCTGCGTACGATATCCTTATGGTGCGGTCCTTTTCCGAACCCCACGTATAGCGGAAGCTTAGTTCACCGGGCTACTTTAAAAAAAAAAAAAATTGTTTATACTATATAAGAAGCTGTAAATAGCTGTTAAAAATTGAATTGTTTCCTCTTCTAACGCAGACAAACTTGATGAATCATATAATATGAGTATTATGCAAAGGCCTATTTGGAATGGGAGAAAAAGACATTCAAAAACTGGGCTTTGATTATTGGACTGAGTAAGGAGCTCTTTCTACTGGACTGGGCCATTGATACAATGATTTGGGCCGAATCCACTCTCCGAGTTGAGGAATTAACACAAATAGCCGATCACCCAACCGCTTGAACTAAAAGTAATCAACAGATATATAATTCATATATAATAGATGTACAACTATATATGTATGCCGGTTAGAAAAAGCAAAAGTAAATATAATTGTCTATTTGTGTAAAGATTCCTTTGAGTTGTCGTGCTCCTTCCCCTGTCTAAAATAGTAAAATATTTTAGTATTTCTGATTTTATCCTAAAATCATACCTAACTGACTCCGACTTCTAAAAATTCATTGATCGTCAATTTTTGACCATCTAATCAATAGGGAATTTTGTAGTATACTTAGACCTCTATATATCAGCATCTCTATATAACAATCATTTATTATAAAAGTTATAGTTTTTTCGACACCGATCCTTATGTGTATGTTATAATATGTATCCTCTGTAATAGCATTTCACTATCGCAACTAAAAAATATCAGAACAAACGATGATGTTATAGAAAAGTTTGACTGTATTATTGATAGTTCTAGAGTAGCAACTAAAAAATATCAGAACAAACGATGATGTTATAGAAAAGTTTGACTGTATTACTGATAGTTCTAGAGTATTATATCAGTTTGGTTCTTTTACGAGGTACGAGTTGTAGACATACTGATCATTTGTTTCCTTATTCACTTCTTTTATTTCTTATAAATTAGATTTGAAATAGTAATAAAAAAAGTTTGCCTCTTTTTTCCCCTTCTTGGAGATAAATTATTCGTTTGAAAATTTTTAATTTATTTTCTTCTATGTCGTCATGAAATACTTAAAGGAAGGGTTACAGATAGGATATGCTACACAAAGTGTCAAGAATTATTACTTTTGATAACCATGGTTTCGGCGCATCTCGACTAATTTCTAGAGGTAAATGTTACTTCTCACTAGTGCATGTTTAGGATTCTTTATGAAAATTTTTATTTTATGCTTCACACAACTGACACTAGTTGTGTGACGTCTCTTTTTTGTCTCACAACTTTATAGTCCCAGAACTTTGTGGACTCAAATGTGTAAGATATGGTTCCACAAATGTGTGAGATAAAAAGAGGTCTCACACACATTAGTTGTGTGAGGTACACTATAAAATCACTCAATTCTTTATCCGTTTAGAAAGAAAAAAAAAGGGCAGCGCGATGAACTAAGCTCCCGCAATGCGGGAGGTCCGAAAAATGGCCGGACTACAAGGGTCTATCGTACGCAGCCTTACCTTGCATTTCTGCAAGAAGCTATTTCCACGGCTCGAGTGAGGTGACCTCCTAGTCACATGAAAAAAAATTACTTAGTATTTTATCGTCATTGGCCAAATTTCCTTTTGCTTCTCCCGATCGTCGAGCCTGATCGACTCCACTCCGCTCATTCGAGCCTTTAAAACTATTAAAAATAAAATCTTTATTTTCGGGCGGATTTTCTTCTTTATCAACAACCAAAACGCATGAAAGTAATTTCCAACACTGCTGGCAGACCGACATAATAGCAAGAAACTCAATTACGTACGTTGATTGTTCGTCCATTCATCATATATATAATTTATCTTAAACAGGAAACAATAATTAATACTGCCTTTTATCGGGGACCATTTTATCTTCTAAACTTTCAATCTTTTGTTTACGCATTGCACTACTTTAATCTGTAGTAGATTCATCGTTTCATAATGTAGCCACTTGCCTTAATCATAGTCGACAAAATAAAGCATAGGGTAAGGTGGACCAGAATGCAATAGATACTAGCCTTATATAGTAATATTTTACATATTTGTCCATCCCTCTATCTTTGATACCTTTTATCCTACAATAAAACTGTTAATTTCAACCTCTTTACTCATTTTATCTTTTACTCGTGGATTAAAAAAATAGTGAATTCAACTAATCCTTTAATTCCATTAACTAAAAACTTGTATAAAAGTATTTATAAAAGCACAATCATATAACCAATAGCTGTTATTTTTGCGGGTGCATGTCCATCTTTTCTCATAAAAATTGTCACCCCCTTTTTTTGAGCGAGATTTTACTAAACCTTTCAAATAAATGAAAGATCTAATAAAACTCTTAAAAAGGTTTTTTAAAACAGTGACTAAAATAAATTTAGAGTCGCCACCCGACAATTGATTTTGGTGTGTCAGGTCACCATTTAGAACTTAGACATCAAAGTCAAGTTCATACCAAAGATTTGGGTAAGGGGATTCATTTGACTCGGGGAGAAGGTGTTAAGCATTCCCCGAGTCCCGTGAAAATCACGGTTGCGAACTTAATATAGTTGGCTTTTAGAATATTCGGATAGAGATAAAACGAGCACAAACGAAGAAAAGAAAAACAAACACACGTGAGGTTCGAGGTCGTTCCCGCCTAATAAAAGAAAAATAAGGCTAAAACTAAAATACTACAAATTTATTTAAGCATCCAAATACAAAATCCTCGGGGCATTCCCCGGAATATAATATATACAAGTCCCTCGGGGCATTCCCCGGATAAATATAACTAAGGGAACAACCTCTTGCCTCAATAGTTAATTAAAATATCCTAGATTTGCCTACCAAAGCGTAATCGGCCTAAACATGCTACTATCGAATAATGAACTTAACATCTTCGTCTTTAATGTTCAACCCCCTCCCACGGCCTAAGTAACAACAAACGGGTAAGCCATAGAGGGAAATGAAAACCAAGCAACAAAAACTACCCCATCAAGTAAGTAGATTTTCAGATCATAGCGAAAATATGAATAAATAAAATTATATAACACGAGCTGTTCAAGTAAGAAAAGTTGAGCAAAATTATAAACTATCCCATAACTCAAACAGCTAGCAGCAGCCCTAACCATTCTGCTTTGCTAATTCCAAACAAACCTAAAATATGGACGCCATATTACATTATAAAGAAAGCATGGGACTAAATATTCAAGTAAGCTTCATATTAGTTCTTACGCAACAGAAGATGCCCTTTTCGTTACTGGATGAGAGTTTCATGAATTTACACGGGGTTTCAAGTTCCATACAACAGTAAATACTGCTTCAAAGTTCAGATAGTAAACTCAAAATGGCTGGGAAAACAGTAACAGAGCTATCACTTTCAGGCCCTTGCGAGGCTCAAATGCACAGAGTAGTTTTAAGATCACAGGCTTATGGCTCGATCACTTTAATTAAACGAATACTGACTTGAAGACAAACTATTCCAAATCGAAACATTCAAACATTCAAATCATATTCACAAAACATTCATATCACCCATAGAATCTTCGAATTTATAAAGAAAACAGAAAGTGAAGAATGAACCTGTAAACCGGAATGTCGAATACTCTTGAACGTTGAAATAAGGAGCCGCGGGTCGACCTCGAGCGACGACCTTCAACTCAACGACGAACCTCGACTAAGTCCCGAATCGGATTCTGATTTTTTGAAATAGAAATGCCGATTTTCTGACTTTTGGAACAAAACGAAATTTGGCTAATTTTTCGCCTCCTGATTTATAGAAACAGAAACAAGGAAGGGAGAAAGAATTGGACTCGAGTCCATTTTTCGTTTCGAAATTGCTCCAGAAACTGAAAAAAAAAACAGAAGAAGAATACTAAAATCCTCGTCGTAAAGTCTGAAATCCCCCTTTTTTTTTCACTCCTCTCTAAAAAAAACCCCTCTCAAAAATATAAACCTAGATATATATATATCTTCCTCCAAACCTCCTCCCCAAGAAAACTCCAGAAAACCCGAAAAAAAACCAAGGAAAAAAAATCCCTCCAAATCCGAAAACCTTCCAAAAACCGTTTCCCGAACTAAAACCCGGACAGATGGAAGGCGAGGATCGATTTTAAATCGATCCACGGTCCCCATTTATCCGAAATTAGTTCTCAAATCAACAGAATACTTGAGTGCAAATGATTCCTTTGTCAGGGATCCGTTAGGGCTAGGGNCTTGGACAGAGGCAGCGGCGGGGAGTGAGAGAAAGGGGAAAGGGAGATTAGGTTTAGGGTTTAGTTTAGGATGTTTTATATTTGTGAGGGGTTGATTTATGGCCGTTGATTTGATTAAGATCAACGGCCCAGATCGTGGGGGGGAGTAATGGGGTATTTGGGCTGCTGAAGGAGTGGGGCTGGTTGGGATGAATTGGGTTTGGGCCTTCCTTCAATTTAATTAATCTGGCCCAGTCCAGTTCTTTAATTTCCCATTCTAACTCCTCTTTGTTTCATTTGTTTATTATTTATCTTTAATCCCTTCATAATTAGCTAAAATAAGTATTTATAAAGCTAGCTTAGGAATTACATATTAAACTAGGAAAGTATAAAATAAACTATTTTTATGATTTTCTCAATTTTATAAAAACAACCAAACATTAACTTAATCCTAAAATGCAAAACTAAACTAAATGCTATGCCTACGTATTTTAAAATATTTTATTAATTAATTAATATTTAAGCAATTAAAACCTAACAAAACTCCTAAAATGGCCAATACTTAACTAAAAATTATTTAATGATTTTTATGAGGTAATTCGGGTATGGTAAAAATCACGTGCTCACAAAAATCAACGCTCCTTAATGGAACTTTAGTCTTAAATGATCGTGACCAAGAAATTACTGATTTCGCTTGATGGGCCGAGAATATCTGGCAATTCAATTTATTTGATAAACTATTAGGGATCCATGTAGCCCATGCTGGCTTAATCGTACTCCAAAATTGGAGCAATAAATCTATTTAAAGTGGTCCATTTTGTACCAGAGAAGCCTACGAATGAACAAGTCATTTTTCTCAAAAATATAATCACTTTGTAACTAGTGGGATGGAGAAAAAGAAAATCAAGCTAATAAATATGATGAAAGTGAAAGAAGAATGATTAGAAGAGGGATCAAACTAGAGAGTAAGCATATTCGTTTAAATAATGGAAAGAATATAGTTTCAATAGAGTTCATGATTTGTCAAATCAAGGCTTATGCTACCACGTAGTATTTTTCTGTTATTATCGAGTGTACAGAATTTATTGTTTTAACTAATACGATTAGATTGGTGTAAGCGTTGGGCCTATTTAAAAAGAAACAGCTTCCTAGTAAAAATTTCTTCATCCCGAAAAGTAGAAATCGAAATTTATATTAAGGGTGAAAAGACCACATCCATCTCACGACATTTTTGACATTCTAGTATTTAAATTTATGACTCCTTTGGTCCCAAAATGAATGACATGTTTTGGGTATGGATCAGACCCCTACAGTTTTGCTTGATTTTGTAAATTGATTGCTCCACTTTTAAGATTTTAAACTATACATTAAAATCTACTTGACAATATTACAAACTATAACTTTAAAAAATATTTGGAAAATGTATAAGAAAAATCATATTCAGACACAATATGATGGAAACTTCATTTCTTACACTCTTCAAATATTAGACACAATATGATGGAAACTTCATTTCTACACCTAAATACTAACAATTAATATAGTTATTGTAGAACTTAGAATCCACAACATTAAATTTCTGACTCCGCCTTTTTTTTTTTATTCCCTCCCTCCAAGAACTCCCCACCTTGTTCTTGGGTGACTCGAACTCACTATCTTGATTGGAAGTGGAGGGTGCTCACCACTTGAGCAACCCACTCTTGTCTACTCCGCCTTTGATTTTAAGATTAACTCATTAAGAGTTCTTCCAACAGGTCAGCACCCAAATCCTCAAAAACCAAAACTGCTTTCTTCTTCTTCCTATTTCTTCTTCTTTTCACATTTTTCATTCTCATTTTATGTGTTTCCTTTAAAGCAGCAGCTGGAGACAATCCATCTAATAATTGGCCAGAATTCATCTTTATATTTTGAAGTGATTCTTGGACTTTTTCCATTGGAAAATTGAGAAATGCTAAAGAACCACGCATTGAAAATGCAGCTTGATCATAAGCTAAAGCAGCTTCTTCAGCAGTATCAAATGTCCCTAACCATACCCTAATTCCACTTCTTGTTGAATCCCTTATTTCTGCTGCATATTTTCCCCATGGTCTTTTTCTAACTCCTATATAATGCTTTTCTTCATCTTTTAATTCTTTTTTGTCTGCATCTGCGTCTTTTCTCTTGATGGAATATGATGTCACCTCTTCGTCAGCGCTACTTTCTTTTGAGGAATTAGTTTCTGAGGATGACGAACTTCTTGGTATTTGGTCAAAGATGGTAACTTGTCCTTTTTGATTGAACGATGGAATTCTTTCACCTCGCTCTACTTCCTTAGGGGGATGAGAAGAATGCCCAGTTCTGTCTTTTTCGGACCTTTCTTCGCTACTTCCTTTAGAGAAATTAGTCTCTGAAGATGACAAACTTCTTGATATTGGATGAACATAGTCATTGATCAACTTGGAGTACTCAAATTCCCATGGAAATTGATCTTGCAAGAAATCAAAATTTGGGAATTGATCAAAAATTTCCATCTTTGTTAATTAGGCTTTTGAGTTTCAATACATATGTTGATGTTTATATATACAAGGGTTCAATGGATGAGGACATGAAAGAAATGGACATATACATATATATCAACAATTTTTTCAGGATTTTCACCTCTTTTACTCTTGACTTAGATCCAATCCAAGTCCTCATGTCTTTTAAGTTTTCTTTAAGGAAGATAATGACATATATCATGGACAATGAAGGGTGTTATATTCACTATACAAATAGCCGATCGAATTTATTGTTTATTTTTTCTAGCCAGTATACATAATGATATATAATTATATATATGTTATACATAGATTAAGTATATACATATATATAATATGCGCTGACTATTTTAAGTTTAAGCGTTTAAGTAGACGGCTATTTAAGTTATTTTTGCAAAAATTAATCTTAGGGTGAGGTTTAGGGTAGGTAGGGGGTGTAAACCCAAGGAACAAAGACAAATACACCTTGGCAAAAGTTTGGTAACAATAGTTCTAGATTGACATCTGCTATGTTCAAGTGGCAAATTTTCAACACTAAAATCTTGAAAATGAAGTCTCATGAATTGTCCAAAAGTAGAGCTAATTGATTGAATGCTTATTATGTAATGTCTTATCTCTTTAGTATTATTTAAAAACATAATTGTAAATTGAAAGGGTCTCAATCTTTCTACAGAAGATAGTTGAAGCGCATCGAGAGTGTGAGATCTGCAAGTAAAATGGAGTGCTGAGTTTAAATTAGACAAAAACAGATACAGATAGCTACAAAAAAAATAGAAGTTTGTTCATAGCTAGTGTTAGGTGTGGAGCCTGATTAATATGTGATGTACTGTCATATATTAATATTCACGCGGATCAACCACTACGCTGAGGTTGTCGGGGGATGGGAGCCCCCCACCCGAAGGGCGGGGTTCGGGGCAGCGCCCCTACCCATTTTTTAGGTTGTACTGTTTATTGTCCTTTTATTCTCTGTAATTATAAATATCCTAAATTATTAATATATATAGCCTGCCGCTGTGGAAGTTTACCCTAATGGGGTGTTACCACGAAAAAAAGGTCTCTCACGTATTTCTCCCTCTACCTCAACCTTACTCTCTCTCTAAGATTTCTTCATCAGTTTAAAGTGTTTGGGTGAATTGATCCTAACAGCTAGCGTAATTAATATGTGGCAAGTATTATTATATGTATGTATATAATGGCGAATTAATCTTATATTTACTGGTCGTGTAAATGAATTTTCAAGCTAGCTATGTGGTTTAATTTATCGTGCTGACGTGCCTTTGTACCAACGTCTTTCCTTGTGTATAGTATACAGCTAATAGCTTGTTTGGCCACACTTTTAAAATCTGCTTATTTTGAGAAGTAACTTTTTCTAAAATTCTTTTCAAAAAAGTATTTTTGGTTCCTTCGTCAATAGACGGCGACTTGACTTCGCCCTAACTCATGACTTGATATAAAACAATTTAATTATCGATTTTACCATCGAAATACTTATGAGATAGTGGTCGGCTTTTCGAATGCCTTCTTTCTAACTTTTCTGCTTAGAAGATTGCTTGTCTTATTTTCATGCATAATAATACTGATTATTAGGTACATCTAATTGCATGCAAAAAAGACTTTTTCTTCTCATTGTATAAGAAAAAGAAAAAGATTAAAGAAATCAAAATTGAAGTCCAAAAGTCAACACTCGTGGGATAAGGTGGAGCACGTGCTCAAGACCGCAACGTAATTTTAAATTTTTATTCTTGAAACGTCACAATTATCTTCAATGACTTGGACCTTACTGATTATTACTAGAAAACTTGACAATCATAAATAAAAATAAAAAAAAGCAAAGAAAACTTTTTGCTCTACTTTTTTATTTTTTATTTTATAATTTTAATCCACTAGGTAATATGTCTAGCGTTAGTTTTCATATATATAAAATAAAGTACAGAGATGGAGGGGGACATAAACCTTACCTCCCTATAGAAAATGTGTACATCCTTGATCATCCAAACTTGACAATCAAGTATGCCTAAATAACTATGATGAGTTAGACCTATGATAATGTAATGATTGTCTATCTTATAAGATCTATAGACAATCATATATACAAAAACAGTGTGAAGTGAATCTAGGTCAACTATACAAAAAAGTACATATGGTCCTAAATCTACTGAGTAAGTGGTTTGAAATAGTATCCTTCCTGTGCGATGGAGTCTTCTAAGTAATGTGATAGATAGCAAGTAATAGCAATCTTCAACTTTGCTTTGACATTAATGGCAAAGAAAGCAGAGCTGAAGATGACTAGCAAAAGGGGCCTTGTAGAGGAGTCTTATATTTAAAGATATTGGAAATTAATTAATTAAACAATTAAGGTGAAAGTCCATTCGATATGGTTATCTTATCATGAGAAAGACTTTTGATGTATATATATCCGTAATTTGAGATTAATGTATAATTATGATTTATAGTGTGAAAGCTAATCTTAAAAAATTGAAGACTCATTGTTTATTTATGGTTGATTTGATTCAGATTGGATTGATGGGATAAACTTGAAAAACACCATGGATTTTGTTGAGCTTGATTACTGAAGAAGTCGAAGTGAGTTATTGATTTTTGAAGATTTTTAGATTGAATCTAACCATATGAAATTATTAGAATTGGTATTAGAATGTTGAATATCACATTTAGGATCAATTGGTATTTATTTGGCCCTCTTAAAATCAAATTTGAAGCAAAAACATGTTTGATGAAATTTCTCAAAATTTTTTGGTGATCCGTCAGAATTATTTGTGTATAGTTTGTTCAAAGTAACGATATAATTTATACTAAAGTATTAACGATCCATTACTCCTACGACTAAGTTAGAAAATCGGCTTATTTTGAGAAGTATTTTTTTCTCAAAAGTGTTTTTAAAAAAAAAAAATACTTTTGGAGAAAAGTAGTTTGTGTTTAGCTAATCAATTTGAAAAGCAAGTTTGTGTTTAGCTAATCAATTTAAAAAATACTTTTGTACAATAATTTGTGTTTGGTCAAGCTTTTCAAAAAATGCTTTTAAGTGTCAAATTATGGGTACGGACATGAAGAAATTAATATAATTTGCTTAATATTTAATGTTATATAAGTGATTAAATAATCATAATATTTATTATTAAAGATAATAATTAAATTTTTTATTTTTAATTAAATAAATTGTAAAAATAAAATTAAAAAATACTTTATTAACATCCTCCTCACATCATTAATTTTTCGAAACAAAACCAGTGTTACTATCAAACAATATTCGAATATCCTCATCATATATGACTCACTAAGCTTGTTTGACATTTCTATGGTTGGTCTAGTCATGTCCATGAGACAGTTGTACAATTCAGAAAAATGTTATCAACCATGTTGACCTTAAAACAGTGAATATAAAAGAGTAGTTTGGTGCATAAAGTATTATTTCGTATTAGTTCGAGGAAGAATCATATCCTAAGGGGTGTGATATAGATAGATTATCCTAATGCAAATATTAGTGGCTGCTTTCACGGCTCGAATCCGTAACTTATTGATCCCATGAAAACAACTTTATCGTTGCTCAAAAGTTCCCTTCAAAAACACAGTGAGTATCAAACTTTGAACCAAATCAGATTCTAGACTATATTTAATAGGAACTTAAGCAAATGATGTATGATTGGTCGTTCCTGTAAACTTTTCAATTCCAACTAGTGCACATAAGCTAGATTTCTTAGGAATTTCAAATAGTAGAAATTTAAAGTGATAAATCTTTTTCTTTTCTCACATGATGTCGCCATCCGTTTTGTGGCCGACTAATCTGAATTCGCATTGAAAAATTTCATTTAGAGTACAATACTCTCTCTACCAAAAGCATCTATTCCCAATAATCAGTGCTTTGAACATGCATAATTGAGCTTTTTCAAACTCTGCATTTTATACAAATAATCGGTCGAATTTATTATTTACTTTTTCTAACTGATATATTGATTATAAATTAATTATACATAACATGAATGATACATACATTACATGTCCGCCAATTATTATTAATGCAGTTGCATGTGTGGCTATTTAAGTTACTTTTTTTAATTTTTTAATTTTTCTCTTGAAAAGGGAATCGAAAGATGATTCCAGTATATCTAGGACAGTTTCATGTAAGTGTATTTATTTATTTATTTATTTAAAAAAATATTCTCACCCGTGGTGGATGAAATTATTTGGACTACAACGAGCTCATAATCATATTGAATTTGTATTTGGACATACATTTAACGTAAAAAAGTAAATTTGAAAAAGCTCACCTTCAAAAAAAATTCGAAAAATCAGTCTAATGTATAACCAAATAGTAATATACGAAAAGAACTAGGTATAGAGCAAAAAATTTGTATGTCACGGGAATAAATCTAATATGTAACTTGTGACCATCAGCACAATTTTTTTTTTTTTTTTTTGCTAGAAGTCGCTGAATTTATTATTATGCAGTAAATTAAAGAGAGTTATTCGATCGATAGAGTAAAAATTATTAATATTGTCAATGTAATTTTAAATAGAAGAAAATACCTTTTCCAAGTGATGTTCAATAGTTAAACGCAGCGCATTCATATTTTCCAAGAAAAAGTCATAAACCAGCAAATCAAAACGTGAGCTGAATACAGTAGAAAACTAGAAATGAATTAAAATTACATATATATATATATATATATATATATATATATATATATAAAACCCAATACTGCAGAAGAAATTAAATGAAGTACTCCAGATACAATATATGAATTTATTTGGTTCTTTTTATTCTTGCTCGAATTAATTAATCAGTTGGACATTTGAGAGACAAAAACTCGTTAATTTTATTTATTTGAAGAGTCATTTCATTTCAAATTCGATAAATATTGGTTGATCGTATATTTCATTATAGTTCTATGATTCAGAGTATCCTTTCCTATTTGATCCCTTTGAATTCCACATTCGAAGTTGCGATCGGATCTATTCGTTAAAAAGAATCGATTCAATACATTTCTTATGTATCCATAGGTACTATATTGGATTTGAATCAGATTTCGGATCAATCTATATTGAGTGACTGCCTCCACTATGTTGTTGCTAACAAATACCACTATTTTTGATTTTGGATCATAGTGCTGGTACTAACTTTTCATCTTAATCCTCTTCTTTTTTCTTGTTACCAGTAGTAATTAGGATTCTAAAGTGAAGTCATGTCTCCAAATAAAACTATATAAATAGTGTGATTATATCCTTTTCTTTTAGCCACGATATGATCAAGAAATCTATGACACCACTAAGGGTGTGTCAGTGTGGCCATAGGGTGAATGAGATGCCTCAAAAGTTAATCAGATTGAGATCGAGCCTAAAAAATGCAAAAAACTCTTCGTATGGAGTGTTTTTTCTGCAATACGTATTTTAATTCGCGTTCGCGAGAGTATGCACGCGTTCGCATTGGGAGGATGCTGGTCTTCATCGCGTTCGCACAAGGGTGCGCGCGTTCGCGTTGTGGTCTGCATTGAGCTGGGAAAAGATTGTTTCTTCTTCGCGCTCGCATGGATAGTTATGCGATCGCGTAGAGTATATGGGGAGGCACTTCTGCAGATGCGCATTTGTGCGCGCAAACTCAACACCTGCGGCCTTCGCCCAGCTGGCCTCTTCCGCTTCTGCGACGACCTTTATCGCGCCTGTGTGTCCGCACCTCTAATCAAATGACAAAAATAATAATGGATTCATGTAATATAGCCAAATCTGAGTTAGAATTACTAATCCTAATGATTTCCTTATACCCCAAGATTCAAAGTAAAACTCATGCCATCTGATTTTCAATTCTCGCTTTCATTTAATACCCTTTCTGTGCTTCTTGGTATTGAGGGTTTGCAGAAAAGTAAAAGAAAAAAAAGGAACAATTATAAGTTATATAATGCTTAGTGTGTTCGTTCATTTCATATTTTAGTTTGCTGCTGAAAATTCTGAAACAAATGAAATTTATAACAATGAGAATCAGATCATGATATGCACATATGCTTATTCAGCTATACTATTATCTCTGTCCTAATTTATATGACACACTTTATTTTTTAGTCTGTCTTAAAAAAAGTATATTTCGAAGATACTTAGAAATAATTATAACTTTAAAGTTCTCATTTTATTATAATGGTTAAGACTTGTTTTAAATCATAAATTTCAAGAATCTCCGTTTCTTGTACACCAACTAATTTGTTCGAATTATTTTTATTCTTATGGCTACTTACATTATTTGCCCAACCTATGACTTTATTTTATTTTTTTCGCTGAAATGATGCATATTAAAAGCGATAAATAAAGTTTTAAAGTAAATAATTACAAGTGAAAACGGATCTAATCGAAATTTGGTCATTCGGAAATTAAATATAGCATAAAAAGTAAACCCAAAATGTTGAAAAAATACAAGAAGAAACATAACACCTTCCTATGCCTTGTTAGACTTAAAAAAGACATTTCGATACACGAAATATTTTGTATTAACGTATGATTCGAGAAAAGAGCGCACCCATTAAAAATGATGAAATTAATTAACAAAACAATTGTTTTCTTTTGTTTTTCTCATTAAATGATCCAGGTGCGGCATCAGCCGACGGAAAAGACAAATATTACTAATAAATATTACTCTTGTACCAATTTTAAATACTCAATTATGAAATTACTTATTAAATGACACGTAGAAGTTAGGGGCCCACACATTGGCCATCAATAAGCAGTGCCACCCCTAAAGCACTTGCTTAGGCCCCAAGAATTTAAGGGTCCCAAAATATATATTTCTATATATATATATATAGTATATTATTTATTATTATTTCTTATTATTGAGAAAGTTATTTATTTATTGTCATATTACTTTTTAATAACTCAATTTCTTCCTCTAATTAATATAACCAAAATAATTTTTTGTCAATCTTATTTAACATTTTTACTGAAATATATTTCTCTATTCATTAGTTAGTCATGTAACTAGATCTAATAATCTAACTTATCATTTATTTTTCTCACATAAATTACACTCTCTCCGTCTCAATTTATATGAAAGTGTTTGATTGGACATGGAGTTTATGACATAAAAGAAGACTTTTGAAACTTGTGATCTAAAATAAATCATAGAAACTTTTGTGGCTAGAAATGATCTCATTAAGGGTAAAAATAAAAATTTAAATTTGAATTATTATCAAATATAAAAAGAGGGCTGACTAAAAATTTAAAAAGAATCACATAAATTGAGACGGAGGAACCATATTTTCTGCTTTCTCTTATTTCAGTGTGATGCAATCAATGTTCAATTGATTCAATTTTTTTTTACTTTATAAAACCTCTCATTTTTTTCATTTCACATTCTCGCTTGTCTAATTTTTCAAAAAACGATGCTCATTAAATTTTATATACGCCCGAATGTTGTTGAACAGCCCATGTTAATAAGATTTGAAACATTTAAAACAATATTTAAAGATTATTTCAGAAAAAAATTATCAAATTGTTCCATATTCTATTTTTCATTATTTCAGTCTTGAAATATAGAGAATTTAAATTTAAAAACAAAGTTTTAGAAGTTTTTCAAGTTTTCACTCATAAAATTTCAACTATGATTTTATGTCCAAACATAGCAATTTCCAAATATCCTTTTCCAGCTTCAACTTCAAATACTATTTTTTTTTAATATTTAAGAGAAATAATATTCCAATTTTGCCAACAGTCCCTTATAAAAACCAACCAGTAGCTTTTCTCGATAACTTATACATATATTAATAAATTAATTAAATATCTATAAAAATTTGATTGTAAGCCTAATTATTATTGTATGTTAATTAATTTAAAGTTTCTGTAGGAATTCATGAGCTTTAAATTTTGAATCCGTCTCTGGAGATAATCATACAAACTGACTAATAATTAGTATATATATAACCTTACGATTTTTAATTTTGAAAAACCGAAATAGTTGATCAGCTTCAAGCTAAGTATTATTGTTGCAATTGTGATCTTTTTCATAGTTTTTGGTCGTTCATCTTTTACTCTAATTGCAATATCATGCATATTAAAGAAGGTGTGTTTTCTTTTTTAGTATTAATTAAAGCAATTTTAACCTGTTGAATATGACTGAGATGATGGTTCATTTCGTCTGGTGATTTATATATTTCAATTCCAACGTTCAAACAGTCAAACGTTTAAGGATCGTTTGGTAGGCTGTACTAAGTAAATTAATCCTTGTATAAAAATTTAATCATTCCAATACAATATTTGGTTGCTCAATTCAATTTATGCATACCTAATACATGAATTACTTATACCTCATAGGAGGGCTTAGCTAATACCAATGAAACCAAGGGATTACTAATCCATGCATTAACTATACCTGGATAAGACCCTAAAATTACTAAACCGCCCCTCAAACCCTTTTCTTAAATTTCTTTATATACTGAAAGAAAAATATTCAAGGGTATAATTGTAAAGAAGATTTTAAAGTTCCAAACCAAACACAAGATTAGATTATACATTGCATAGCTAATTTTTAATACAATGAACCAAATACTTGATAAAAAATAATCCCAGCACTACACCCCTACATTACTAATCCATGCATTACTTGTGTTCGTATCAACCCGACCCCTTAGGATTTGGAACAGACGGACGTACTTAGCATATATAGAACCTTACTACTATTATATATAGTCTTCATTCACTTTGTTTTTACATCACACTTTAGTGACCAAAAACAGTGCGTAAAGCATTGCCCTGTATGTGCCTGTACTAATTGGCAAGCTATTCGTTTTCCCGGTATTAAACACACAGTTCGAGATTGCCATATTCAGTCAACAATCTAAGGCTGTGGCCCACGGTGGGCCTGGCCCGGGACCGCCCAGGGACCGCGGGCCTGGCGGGCCGGGCCCTAGCGGTCCTAGGCCCGTGACGGGCTGGGCTACCCAAAAAAGCCCGCCAGGCCCGCGGGCCCAGCGGGCCTAACGGTCAAATTGTAAAAAAAAAAAATTTTTTTTTTTTNGCCCGAATGTTGTTGAACAGCCCATGTTAATAAGATTTGAAACATTTAAAACAATATTTAAAGATTATTTCAGAAAAAAATTATCAAATTGTTCCATATTCTATTTTTCATTATTTCAGTCTTGAAATATAGAGAATTTAAATTTAAAAACAAAGTTTTAGAAGTTTTTCAAGTTTTCACTCATAAAATTTCAACTATGATTTTATGTCCAAACATAGCAATTTCCAAATATCCTTTTCCAGCTTCAACTTCAAATACTATTTTTTTTTAATATTTAAGAGAAATAATATTCCAATTTTGCCAACAGTCCCTTATAAAAACCAACCAGTAGCTTTTCTCGATAACTTATACATATATTAATAAATTAATTAAATATCTATAAAAATTTGATTGTAAGCCTAATTATTATTGTATGTTAATTAATTTAAAGTTTCTGTAGGAATTCATGAGCTTTAAATTTTGAATCCGTCTCTGGAGATAATCATACAAACTGACTAATAATTAGTATATATATAACCTTACGATTTTTAATTTTGAAAAACCGAAATAGTTGATCAGCTTCAAGCTAAGTATTATTGTTGCAATTGTGATCTTTTTCATAGTTTTTGGTCGTTCATCTTTTACTCTAATTGCAATATCATGCATATTAAAGAAGGTGTGTTTTCTTTTTTAGTATTAATTAAAGCAATTTTAACCTGTTGAATATGACTGAGATGATGGTTCATTTCGTCTGGTGATTTATATATTTCAATTCCAACGTTCAAACAGTCAAACGTTTAAGGATCGTTTGGTAGGCTGTACTAAGTAAATTAATCCTTGTATAAAAATTTAATCATTCCAATACAATATTTGGTTGCTCAATTCAATTTATGCATACCTAATACATGAATTACTTATACCTCATAGGAGGGCTTAGCTAATACCAATGAAACCAAGGGATTACTAATCCCCGCATTAACTATACCTGGATAAGACCCTAAAATTACTAAACGCCCCTCAAACCCTTTTCCTAAATTATATTTCTTTATATACAGAAAGAAGAATATTCAACGGTATAATTGTAGAGAAGATTTTGAACAGTTTTAAATCAAACACAAGCTTAGATTATACATTGCATAGCTAATTTTTAATATAATGAACCAAACACTTGATAAAAAATAATCTCAGTACTACAATCCCTGCATTACTAATCCCTGCATTATTTGTGTTCGTACCAAACGACCCCTAACAGTTTAATCTATTATTACTAAGGAAATCAAACTATTTCTAATCTCAATTCTTTCACATATTGTGATGCAAAGATGATCTACTTAATGTTTTTAGATTCGGGGCACCCCTATTATGCCTTAAATAGTTGCCAAATTAATTAATTAGTCGCCTTTAAATTTCAGCAAGAACAATAAGAGTCATAAAATAAAGTGAGAACATGATTAAATCATTAATTAGAGTTATTATATATTGTTTGATGCAAACTGCTGAATGATTAAAAGAATCTAGGAACATGTCAAATAACTAAATCTAATTAATCTCACAACTAAAACCTGTCTCTCACGACATATCTATTGCTTTTAAAGTCATAATAATTTTAATTTCCACATACTCTATCCCTTTTAAGGTTTAGATATGCAATAATATATATTTCCAATCTAAGAAAAAGGGAAGCTCTCAGTCTCAATCATGAATAGTTCTTCATGTTCTGAGCTTTCATTTGAGAGTGATTGGCCACCATTGTTCCTCAACACTGTCAATGTTGAGGAACAAAAAATGATTTCTCCGGAGAAATCATTTTTAGAAAATGATTTTTTCGAAGAAATCAAGAGTGAAAAAGTTCAAGAGCTTCCCAATAAAGAGGAAAAGCACTACATTGGAGTTCGAAAACGGCCATGGGGAAAATATGCAGCTGAAATTAGGGATTCAACAAGAAATGGAATTAGGGTTTGGCTTGGAACTTTTGATACTGCTGAAGAAGCTGCTATGGCTTATGACCAAGCTGCCCTCTTGATGCGCGGTCCTTCCACTTGCCTTAATTTTTCTGTAGAAAAAGTTCAAGAATCGTTACAAGGATTGAAGTGCAGTGCCAAAGAGGGTTCATCTCAAGTTGAAGCTATAAAGGAGAAACACAAGAAAAGACATACTAAAAGAAAAAGAAAACAAACTAAGGAAGAGAATGTGTTTGTTTTTGAAGACTTAGGATCAGATCTATTAGATGAGCTCTTATCTGAGTTTTCTACTTCTCAATAAAGTTCAAATCTCTTTTTTCTCTATTTCTCTTCTTCTTGATAATCCTATACTTCTACAGTTATCTTGTTTCCCATACTTCTTTTTCTATTCAATTCTTTTTGATACAAAATCCCCATTCATCTCTACCTTTCCTTGAGCTTAGGGCAGGGGCGGATGTAGACTACTGGTTCATTTGAACTCAATTCTTTCGAAAACAACCTTTCTACCTTTTCAAGGCAAAGATAAGTTCTTCCTACTCACTACTCTCTCCAAATCCCACTTGTGGTATCACACTGGATTTCTCTACCTTACCTTGAGCTTAGGGCAGGGGCGAATGTAGACTACTGATAGCTGGTTCATCTGAACCCAATTCTTTTGAAAACAACCTCTCTACCTAAGGTGAAGGTGAGGTTTGCGTACACACTACTCTCTTCAAATCCCACTTGTGGTATCACACTGGATTTGTTATTGTTGTTGTGGTTGTTGTTGTTGTATCCCCATTCATCTCTTCATTGAAACCCTAATATCTGCAAGCCAGTGAGATTTCCCACTTCCAATTAGTATCCATTCTTTTGCAGCCTCTCTACTTTCTGTCTCATTTCTTTCACATAATACATGGATATTACATCAAAAGAAAAGCCTCAACTCCTTTTCATTCTCATTCCTAGCTATAAGCTATTTAAGCAAATTATGTTTTCAGCTTTAATAACATGTGACATTAGTAAAGTTTAATGTTACAATTCATGATTCTTTGTGAGTATGCTTGTTTCATTCCTTTATAGCTTCATGTCAGTTTTATTTTTACTTCCTCTTTTTTGTTGTTCACATATATAATTAGTCAGTTTTATTTTTACTTCCTGTTTTTTGTTGTTCACATATATAATATGGCTTTGTAAGATACTTTCAGAGTTAACATATATAGAAGCATTCTCCCAAAAAAAAGTGCTTTTAATTTAGAAGATATGGATTTGTAGTATGCTTTTAGAGTTAAACATATATAGCAGCATTCTACAATCACTTGCCATTACTTTAGGTATAATGGATACATCAGTAGAATTCTATAATAACATTAGTGCCAAAGCTTAGACTCTTCAATTTCCAAATTTCAAAAACAAACAAATGATATGAATTTTTGGTATATGAAACAATGTATAGGTCAACAAAAGAACGTTTTTTGTTAACCTCCATACTTATGTGCATATCAAAAGTTAAAGAGAGGAGTCCTTTTTATCACTTTATAGTTTCATCACTATATGACACAAATCGCAACAACATATGCACTTGCATCAAAATTGTATTGAATGTCCAACTCACATATAGTTTTTGACTAGGTTCAATTTTGGGTCTTATGTTTTAGTACATAAGGTAGAGGTCAATGCTAAACCTTCGCAACCGAAAAAGACCAGGTTTCACACATATGAGACAGGCAGAAGGTATGGGACGAGCAGTTTCTTGAAGAGCGAATTCGATCCTATAGTTGTCTTCTTTGTTCGAAAAATGCACAGTGGAAAAGGATGCTAGTCGGCTCGGCGAAGTTGTTGCCCCAAAAAAAAAGATCCAGAGTGATTCCTCACCTATCGTGTCAGAGCCATTTAACTAAAAGAACTAAAGACTAGTTTGGGAAAAAGAATGAACATTGTGTTCCCTATATATGGCTAAGTTAAATAGTATCTTCATAGGTAGAGTCTACTATATCTGAATTTATCTTAAAAAAATTGAATCGTGCCCAATTTGAGACATTAGGGGATAAGAGGTTGGACTGCACAAGAATCAAATATTGGATGCTTGGAGGTAATATACATGCATATTTGGCCAAACATTACGAGCATACTTCAAAGTAATAAAAGGAAAATATCGGATACTGGAATATTCAAGAGGGTCGAAATGATACATCTTTTATCACAAACAAGAATGCGTATTCAACATCGGTTGATTTCGGGGCACAACTTGAATTTAGTCCGCTGTCTTGGTTCGATTCCGATCCTAGTATTTGCTTAAGTTTTTATTTGATAATGGTGTCTTCGTCGAAGAGCAGCTTTGCCGTTACTAGTAAAGTTGTTGCCATGTGACCAGGAGGTCACGGGTTCAATTCGTAAAAACAGTCTCTCGCAGAAATATAGGATAAGACTCCATACAATAAACCTTTATGATCTAACTTTTTTCCGGACCTCGCATATAGCGGAAGCTTAATGCACCAGGTTAACCTTTTTTTTTTAATGTTGTCCTCGTCGTTTTCAAATTATAGATCTGCCTCTGCCCGAATGACTTTGCGAAAAAAGTTAATAGACTAGGAGAGAATAATGAAATATATTAATATAGGACGCAAATGAAAAGTAACACATTTATTAGAGATGAAAAATTACAGAGAACTCTATAATTGTAGGAGTAGGATCGCATCACTAAGAAATCAAGCCGCCGAGAGTATCCGCCGACGGAAGAAAACAACTCTTTGAAGCAAAACCCAAGATGACATTTGCACTCTGAAATATGCAGTGCTACTTGCAAAAAGTATGTGAAATGCTGCCTTTACTGTGAATAGTTACTCTTTCAAAGTGAAACGTTAGGTAAAAAACTTTTACTCATTAGGTTATTTTTATCTGTTATAATAAGTAATTTGTGAACGGGAACTTTGGAGTAACGATAAAATTGTCTTCATATGACTTATACGTTACGGATTCGAGCTATGAAACCATCCACTATTACTTGCATTAGGATTAGGCAGTCTACATCACATCCCTTGGATGAATGCAGGACGCTTTATGCACGAGGTTACTTTTTTGACAAGTCATCTATCTTATTTTAAAATTAAAAATTTCACATTTTAAGGAAGTTGACCTATAGATATTATTCAAGTGATATAATAGTGTAAAATATACAATAAGAAAATAAAGTCTTAATTACCTAATACATATATTCGACAAACATAGGAAAGTTGAATTATAAAAGAGGAAGTGATCGCTATTTTGGGTTTTGTTTG
>MCJB01049355.1:53246-69198 GCA_002018475.1 Nicotiana obtusifolia
GGGGGGGGGGGGGGGTTAGGAGGAGGAGTGTTAATTGAATATGATCATTGAGTTAGGGCTAATGTTCATTTTCTTAATTAATACCAAATCAAATGAACATTTGGGAAGAGAGGGATCCGAGAACTGGAACTGATCCTTTGTAAGATTTTAGGTAGAAAGCATCTCTATATATTTTTAGTAGCAAGAATTTACTTTAAATGTTCTAAGCCAGTTTTTCAAAAAAAGTATACTATCTCTCTAACAACTTGACTTTTTAGATGAAACGATCGCACACAGTAAAGGTTATGAGTTCAAAATCTCACTGTCACCCGCTGCACAAAAAGACTTTCAAGTGCTTGACTTATAAAAATAGAATTAGACCCGCCCGTGAAGAGGCGTGTTCTATGATAAAAGTGTAATCTCTCTAACAGTTTGAACTTACACACTTTAACATCAGTAACATGGGGACTGAAACTCATTGTATGACTGCCTGTGGAATTAATTAAAGATTCAAGAACCTAACTAGTTAGGCTTTCTGGTGTAGAATAGCGGTTTAGCGTTTTGCATCTTTATCATTACAAGCTGCAGAAAATGACACATCATTGCTAGTTTAAAGGTATATTTGTTATAATCCTATTCTGTTTAGTGTATAAGGATTGTAATCTTTCCTATTTATGTATAATTCTCAATACGTAAAGTTAACTTTTGAAGTTAAGTTAGACACAAGATTCATTTCTAAATAATATCTATGTGATAGTGATATATAGATCAAATACAACATCTCAATTGCACTCTCTCTAGCTCTTTCAAGTCTTCCTTCTGGTGCCTTTGTCTTACATATTTATTGGAGTAAGACCATATTGCAGGGGCCATGCAATTTTCTCTGTATCGTTCCAATTCTTCAATTCTTCCGATGTATCTGAAGGGACATTTTAGTAACATAGTAATGAGGAAAATTGTTACCCTTTACTTGTCATGTAATACTAGACGTTGGAGTCGAGTTAGACCAAAAGTCAATTTTGGTAACATGATATTAAGTTAAATGCATCCCAATTCTTGGTTTGATCCAATTAATGTGCCAGGCCCTCACATGTTATGTTGCTCACGCTATAAATGTCCACTCCAGATATCACATACTGGTTGGAGGAAACGAAATATTGTCTCCTTATATGATCTGGTTAATTCTCTCCTCACAAGATAATATTTGTAGTTGAGTATTATCCATATTTTGAAGGAAAACATTGGAGCAACGCTAAAATTATTTCTGTGTGAACTATAGGTCACAGGTTTGAATCGTGGAATCAGCCATTAATACTTGTATTGGGGTAGACCGCTTATATCACATTCTTAGGGTGTGTCTCATTTTTGAACCCTACATGAATACGGAATATTTTGTACACCCTGCACTTTGAATAATACTCGTATTTTCTATTATAAGTCTTGTGCATGCCTCACAAACGAATATGTAACCTTGTTGACTTTTCTAAGCTGCGATTTAATAGCCAAACAAGAAGGGGGGAAAAGGATAAAAAGAAAACTCGACTTACTAAAAAAGCCCCTGGAATTACACAGATGAATAAGTTAATTTGCTTTCTATTTTATGTATGGATCTAAATTCGAAGATTTAAAAACTCCTCGAGCCGACAGTAAAAGACAAACTAGGGGTGAAATTCAATAGTGATATATGTCGCACGCTTTAGTAAAAAAGTTACTGTTAAGATTTCATTAACTATTTATTTACTGATTCGAAATATGACAAAATTATTCCAAAAAGAAAGGAGGTTGATAAGCTGATTCCTCAACTTATTTATTGGTTGGAAAAAAAAAAAATACTAGTCATTACTCATAGCTCGTTTGGCCAAACGGTAAGAATCAGCTTATTTTAAAAAGTATTTTTGTCAAAAGTATTTTTAGTGAGAAACAGATTGTATTTGGCTAATTAATTTGAAAAGCACTTCTGAGCAGCAATTAGTATTTGGCCAAGCTTTTAAAATATGCTTCTAAGAGTATATTTCTCAAAAGTGCTTTCAAAAAATATTTTTGGAAAGAAAATACTTTTTCTCAATTCTCTAAAATTGCTTATGTTCAAAAGCACTTTTTTTTTTCTTCTAAAAGCTTTGTCAAACAATTCAACTTTAAAATAAGAAACTTTAAAAAAAAAGTGCTTTTGGTTTTAGAGTAGCTTGGCCAAACAGGCTATTAGTCTGTCTGATTTCTTGGGTTTAGAAAACAGAAAGAATATGTATATTGCAGAATAGATTATAATAGTATTTGGCCAAGCTCTTAAAAACTATATTTAAATGTATTTTCTCAATAGTACTTTTCATAAAAATATTTTAATGGAAAAATTATTTTTTCTGCTTTCAAATACTGCTCTGCTTCTATTTAAAAGTATTTTTTCCTCTATAAACTCAGCCAAACACCTTAACTTTCGGGAAAAAACACTTTTGGCGAAAAAAATAACAGACCAAATAGGATCCAAGTTAGATTTCCAGAGTTATTTTTTAGGAGACAATGTATTTCTAGTTAGATTTTTGAAAGCTTACTTGAAATCCTCCTACCGGGACGAATGGAGTGTGTTCCATTCGTAGTAGGCAGGGAGTTCTAGCACCTCTGTAATATATTATTTTTGGGTTATATATAATATCAGCTTTAGTTTTTTTTTTTTTTAAATCCCTTCTAAATTAGGAGGATTTATAGTGTTTTCACACTTTCCCTCCAACGTAACTCGAACTGAGCTTTAATTTTAAAAACAAAAGAAGACAATGTATTATTGAATAAAAAATAAGATAAGTATACTTTCTTAAGAAAATAACTATGTCTAGTTGACATAAATTCTTTCCTATAGGCTAGACTAATCGAGCTAAAATACAAGAGAGTTGAGCTAGGTGCCCAGTTTATAACTAACTTTAAATAAAATTAATAAAAGAAAAAAACTTAAAAAGTCAAGAACTATTTTTAGGGTTTCAGTAGTGTTTGTGGTCCTCTAATATGTGTTTATTTTTAGGAAATAAGTGCTTGGTGGGGTATGCGCCGACGGAAAAAGACAAATCATCCTGACGTGAGGTCCAAAGTTGTTGCCTCACAATTTTCGTATTAAAATGAGAAGATTTAAGCGGTGTTTTAAAAGGCCGGGGCGTGAGGCGCATGGGCGGGTAATTTCGATATACAGGACAGGTGAATTCATAATTTTTTTTGGCAAATTGGTTATTTTATGTACGTATTTTTAGAATTGATCTACTATTATTTGATGACATACATGTTTTAAGAGGTTAAATGGTACACTTGATTAAATGTTGAGTTATTTACTTAGAGAAGCAGGGATCAATTCCAACTTAATGCTTTCTTTTTTCTCCTTTCTTTAGTAGTACACTTATATTTTAAAAATTCTAAATCCACCACCAGTGAGCCGGCGCATTTTACCTAATGTGTGTAAGACATAAGCCTCGAGAGATGGGCGTAAGTCTCACAGAACTAAGTCTCACACATGAATCTCATGTGTGAGACTTGCGCGAAAAAGGATCAAACGGGAGAAAAATTGGTGAAAAAAGAGCTGAAGAGAAAAGCCCCGGACAGCGAAGCGAGGTTCACTTCGCCGGACCGGGACCGGAGCAGAAGAAACCAGGAAAGTCCCGGATAGCAAAGTGAGGGTCACTTCGCCGGACCGGGGCAAAAAAGTTCAACTTTTCCAATCCGAATTAGGAGAAGCAATTTCGACCCAACTCAACCCTAAACCATATAAATATGAAAGTTAGCCACTTTTTGAAGGGGGAGAAGACTTTGGAGAGGCAAGAATACGCTAGGAGCAAGGCAAAAAAAATTTCTACGAGTTTTTCTCTTCCTTCTTCCTATTTCCATTATTGGTTATGAATTTTAGTATTGTAGTCTTGCATACGATTATGAATAGCTAGTTTTTTATCTAGGTTTTGATGGAACCTTTTGCAGGATAAATTCTTGTGACGTTTTTACATAATTGAGCCGTTGAATTTCTCTACTTCTTCAACTACGTGTTTATTGCTGTTGATTGAATGGCCATCAATCGACTGTGCCTATTTAGTACGTATTGCTTATAAAAGGGTATATATTTAGGTAGTTGTTGAATAACATCACTCCTAACGTATGTTGGGAATCAATACGAAGGGTTTAAAGGTGGGATTAGGAATAACGAAACCTTGATGCGATCTTAGTGAGCGGTGAATTAGTGCCAGCTAGCGTAGTTCAGAAGAATATGTCTAGTAAATTATAGTAGTTGCTCGAAAGAGAATTACGACACCCGAAGTACTCACGATCGGTAGAGAATACTTAGACGAAATTATAGAAGACGTAGTGGGAAGGATTTCGAAAATTGTAAAAATCATAACTCTAGGCCTCCTTAATCTTGTCTCCAACCCTTATCCTTGTTAACTGATAGTTTTACTGCTCTTTAGATTTATTAGTTAATTAGTTTAGAATCAAAACATATCACATTCTTTAGAACTTAGAATTTTTACGAGCTTGTCTTTTTAGTGATATTAAACAGTTGTAGCTAAGACTTAGTTTTCTATGGGATTCGACTCCGGACTTTTAGGCCGGATTATATTTACAGCGACAGCTTATTCTTTTTTAGGACTAGAGTTGGGCGATGATCAAATTTTGGCGTTGTTGCCGGGGGACTGATGGTGTAGCTATAGGTGTACATATCTAGGTTTCAAGTTTGAACTTTTATTTTTATTTTTTTGTATTTGATTTTTTTATTTTTATTTTACTTATTGATTTGAGAGACATGGCATCGTGGAATTATGAGAGTTTTGATGTTGGAAATTCTTCTCTTGATCCTCCTTATGCATATTATGGAGAAAATCACCCATTGTAAAATTGTCAAAATATTCCCGAGAGCGGGTTACGTGCACCAACTCAATCTTATGTGTGGAATGTGTGTGATATGTGTGGTGGTCAAGATGGTCATTTTTCTGTTGTGCTTGTATGTCTTATCCTCCCCCAACCCCTTATTATGATAGTTCTACTTTTTCTTGTGAGGTTAACAGTAGGAACAAAGAACCCAGGGAAACTGACCCGAAGGATATCAAAGATATCTTAAAGAGTCTCGTGGAACAAAGTAATGAGAAACAACTACAAATACAAAGGCTATGTGATACTATCTAAAGGCAAGATGTAACTATTCATAACCCGGAGGCAAAAGTGAATCAATTAGTTGCTCAACAAGCTGATATTGTGGATAGTATCCAAAAAGAGCATACATTAGATACAGAAATTGAGGTGCTAATGGAGGAGGTAAGAGCAGAACACCAACAATCTATCAAACTAGAATTTGAGAACGCCGATGTTGTAGAAGAGATACTAGAGTCAACCAAAGATATTGAAGATACATATTTAGTTGAGTCTAGTGTCATTGGTTTTAAGGATGTTAACAGTCCCAAAGTTCATATAGTTGAGCGCCCACACTCCAAGTATTTTTCCACATTGTGTGGATGATGATATAGAAATAGAGTCATCCAAGCCAATTGAGGAGTCAAGGAATGAGGAACAAGGTGCCTACACTCTAGAATTCTTCACGCCGGAAAGTTAGGATTACACGCCTCATCCAAAGGCCAAGAAATGCAGAATACTACATTGTTTCCATGGACCAACTAAATTCGTTCCACCATCCCAGGAGCATAATCATAAGCTTGAAGCAAAACTTGGGGTTCAATTCATAAGCTCGAGGTGGAGGCAAAAAGCGATTCACGTTGTGTCGCGATGTTAAATCAAGTGCTTGTTGGGAGGCAACCCAGCTTTACTGCTTTCTTTTATTTTTTTATTTTATTTTTTATTATTGTATTATGCTTGTAGTGTCGTTTTTTCTCTAGGAGCATGGGAAGCAAGGCTTTTGGAAGAAAGCAAAAGCAAGTGAGATGGTTAGAGCTAAGTGTGGGGTGCCCGCTCAAAGAACCAAGTCTGGGAGAAGTCTGAGTACCCCATGAGCTGCTAATGCTTTGGCCTTTGACCTACCAGGGAGTGTCTTTTATCCTCTTGTATTTATAGGTGTGCATTGGGGGCAATGCACAATTTTAAGTGTGGGGTGAAGAGATTGTTTGGTGTTCCTATGCTATTTTAGTTGTGTTAAAAAAAATCAAAAATTTTTTTAGGTAGAAATAATCCCTCTTGGTTTTTCTTATGACCACGGTTCTTTTCCAACGGATGACTTTTTGAACCGGATAGTAGTTTTTTTTTGTAGGTAGAATTTTTTTTAAAAAATTTAGACTTTTCCCGACGATGAACTTCCTAGACAGTTTTCTTGAGGGTTTAAAATCCAAAGAAAAACACAAAAAGATTTCATTATTTTTTCTTTTTGAATTGATAATGGAATGGGAAGAAGTTGAGTAATTTGTGCTTTTGACATATTTTATATCGCGGCTTAGATCCGGAGCATTTGAACTGAGTACTTTCTTCATGATATTTGTAATTATATGCTTTAAAAATATGTGTGGCTTTCTTTTGACACCGAGACTCATATTTTGACTCTTGTGATTAATTCCCGGGTGCTTAAATTTTATGGTGACTGTGCTAGTTGCTTTAACTTAAGAGTCGGGTCCGAACCGTCCTGATTGAGTCATGTGCATTGTGTGAGGTGAGATTTTGGTGTACTCTGCGCCATCCTTGCTAGTCTAGAACTTGCTATGTGTGTGAGTCGAAGCTAAATGATTAAGTCTTGTATGTTTGGAAAGTGATATAGGCTTTCCTTGATTGTCCATTTAGCCTATTTGCCTACCAATGCTAATATTATCCGTAGTTACCCCTTTTGAGCCAGTAGACCTTTTCTTTGGCGACCACATTACAAGTCGAATCCCCTTTGTTCTTAATCAAATCTTGTTGAACCTTTATCTCTTAAAGCACTTAAGATCTAGAAGAGTAAATAAAGAGATTGGGTAGCTTTTGAATGGAACCATAAAAAGGCTGAAAAGGTGCACTTGTATACAAACAAACAAAGGTACTAGCCGAAAATACCAAATTAAGGAGAGTGAAAAAAAAAGAATAGCACCTCTCATATCTTTGTCTGGGTTCGTAAGTATCTATATGTTGATGTGCTTAATGAAGAAGGGCCTAAATGTGTATGGTTTCATGGCAAGAAATTGAAGTGGTCATGACAAGAAGGTGCTTAGAAGCAAAGCGTAGTGTGTTAAAGCACTTAGGAGGGTTAGTCATTATTTTCTCAAATATATCCTACCCGTCCTTTAGCCTACATTACAATCTATATAGTCCTACTTGATCCTAGACTTTGCAAGCTTAAATTAGTGGAGACATACACTACGAGCAAGCCTATGTTACGAGCTTTGGTGGCATAAGAGTTTCTTTGTGAGAGTGAGAAAAAAAATTCTTTCGATTTGAGAGTCCTTAAAATATACTTGAACTTATATGGAGTGTGTGGACTACTTTCTCTAGGGTTTGTTGGTGAAGGCACATGATTTGCAAAAGATTGGGAGAGACCTTGATTGTTTGAGTTGGCACAAGGAGCGAGTCATAGTGTGAAATGTATTAGAATCAAGTTTTGAGTTGAGGATGTTAGAAAGAGTCATATGAATATTTTAAATAATCTTGGCATGAGTTTAAAACTTGAGGAAAGGTATGAAGAGTGCATATGCTGGGATCTAAGCGTTGATATAAACCATTGTCATTGGTGCTTGCGTATGTTTTGAAAGGTGTTTCTTGCTTATGTGCTTACTTTTAAGTTACTCGAGGACGAGCAAGAGTTTAAGTGTGAGGTGGTGATAAAGGATGAAAAGTGCATGTTTTCAGTGTGTTTGTATGTTATTTCGTGTGTGAGTTGTGAGAGTTCACATCGCTTTTGAAGTGAAAATATGCTCATTATGTGTTTCTTATGTGTAGGGATAAACTTGCGCGGACAAGGATCAAATAGGAAAAAAATTGGTGAAAAAAGAGCTGAAGAGAAAGTTCCGGACAGCAAAGTGAGGTTCACTTCACCAGACGAGGACCGGAGCAGAAGAAAACAGGAAAGTCCCTGACAACAAAGTGAGGGTCACTTCACCAGATCGGAATCGGAGCAGAAAAATTTAACTTTTCCAATCCGAATTAGGAGACGCGATTTCGGCCCAACTCAACTCTAAACCATATAAATATGAAAGTTAGCTACTTTTGGAAGGGGGAGAAGACTTTGGAGAGAAGAGAATTCTTCTACGAGTTTTTCACTTTTTTCTTCCTATTTCCATTATTGGTTATGAATTGTATTGTAGTTTTGCATACGATTATAAATAGCTAGTTCGTTCTCTAGGTTTTGATGGAACCTTTTGTAGGATAAATTCTTGTGACGATTTTACATAATTGAGCCGTTGACATGAGTTTCTCAACTTATTCAACTACGTGTTTATTGCTGTTGATTGAATGACCATCAATTGACTGTGCCTATTTAGTATGTATTGCTTGGAAAAAGGTACATATTTAAGTAGTTGTTGAATAACATTACTCCTAACGTATGTGAGGAATCAATACGAAGGGTTTAGAGGTGGGATTAGGAATAACGAAACCTTGGTGCGATCTTAGTGAGCAGTGAATTAGTGTCAGCTAGCGTAGTTCGGAAGAATATGTCTAGTAAATTATGGTAATTGCTGGGAAGAGAATTACGACACCCGAAGTGCTCACGATCGGTAGAGAATATTTAAGCAAAATTATAGAAGACGTAGTAGGAAAGATTCCGAAAATTAGGGAAATCATAAATCTAGGCTTCCTTAATCTTGTCTCCAACCCTTATCCTTGTTAACTGATAGTTTTACTGCTCTTTAGATTTATTAGTTAGTTAGTTTAGAATCAAAACATATCACATTCTTTAGAACTTAGAATTTTTTCGAGCTTGTCTTTTTAGTGATATTAAACAGTTGTAGCTAAGCTTTAGTTCTCTGTAGGATTCGACTCCGAACTTTTACGCCTGATTATATTTACAGCGATATCCTTTTTAGGACTAGAGTTGGCGCGATCCCAACAAACCTTTTAAAATACTGAATTTAAGTATTATATTCTAATAGTATACTGAACCTTTATCATTATACGTGTAATTTAATTATCATTTATTTTAAATTATCAATTAATGCTACTCTAAATTTTATAATTATCTTTAGGTTTGTGCAAATAAAATGGGAAAGGAAAGACAGAAAAGAGGCACTTGAATCATCAATTTTCATGCAGATTCCTTGAATGGACTATAAGACAATAAATATATATTAAATATCCTTTTCATTGCATTTAATTAAATTATCTGTTTCAACTATAACATTTTGTAGTACCAATAATATACTTTTCTGTTCATAAAGTTTAACAGAACCAGGACAAGAGTGCAAAATGTACGTCCCCCAATATTTATAGGGTTAAACCAGAGACTTTTGAATAAAATATGCACAGACCGTACAATGGGAGACAATAAAGATTTAAATATTTTTTTTGGCAATCTTGGTTTTAATTGTACATTTACTTTGATCTTGAGGAAGTGTCAACTCTTGTAAAGGCTTAAATTGACTTATAGAAATTGCAATATAAGATTATGATGAGACAGTTTCAAACATTAGATTGTCCGAGGAATTCTACAACATAAAAGTTGAAAATTACTTCCTAATTCTTTAAAAAGTTAGTTTGATCAATTTTGTAAAATGTTGTATAAATTTGAGAAGAAAAATATTTCTTTTGACCACACAACAACTGGAACTTAATAGTCCGATTAATTTGAATTCATGCTGCATAAGACTCTTTAAAGGGAAAAATGCTTTTAACAAATTATTTTTATTTTTCCGATTCAAGACTAAAAACTATAATTAAGGATAAAAGAATTTTATCTGTCTACCATTATCTCTAATAGAGATAAAATTCTATAAAAAATACTACAATTTCTATCTAATTATATCACATATTGAAAGATATTGTAAATTTCAAATATTACGTTTTCGATTCCTCATGTAATCATTTTGGAATGACCTTTTCCAAAGAGCCCAAACAATAATCACACTAAAGCACCGTCAGCTCTATCCCACCCAAAAGACAAATATTTTATGCAACTTTTTTTTTTAATTCTCAGCTACATATATATATATATATATATATATATATATATATATATATATATATATATATATATATATATATATATATATATATAAAATTTGAAGTTAATGAATTTCTACATCAATCTCTTCGTTAATAATGGGATCTTTATACGAATAGTCATCGTGTTTTATTATTTACTTTTTCTAGCCGGTATACATATATTATCACTGATTATACATGGTTATACATATATTATACATAAATTACACGTATATTATATATTTATTAACTATTTTTAATTTAAATAATTGAGTGAGATGCTATTTAGGTTAATTCTTCGTTAATTATACTATATTAGTTGGTTCACAATTAAGTATTGCTAGATATTTAATATATATATATATTTACTACACAAGGCCCCAGCAGAGGAAAGGCTTTATCCCAGCGAATAGAAGATACTCAGCTCCGCACAACATAAGGATTAGCACACTTTCGGAAAGAACATAGAATAGTAGAAGATCCAGCATGCAGAACACGGCGATCATTATAAATTCACGAATTAAAAATGTTGTAATATACTCTTTCCCATAACTTTTCATACCAGACCAACCCACTAAAATGCAAATAGGGATCAGAAATATGATCAATATCACGAAGAATAAAAAGATACCGTTTATACCCAAATAAAAATTGATGTCTTCATAAGGAAGCCATCGAAGGCTTTCCACAAATTGAGATTTGACCGTATATAAGTTACCTTTTACAGTCGCCTTATATATATGCACCACTTTAATCAAGATTTTGATCTTTTTACGATTTGCCAATTACCTTTTGTGAAGTGCCAATTAAGACTAGGATTAGGAAACAAGACGTAAGTGATGTTGTAAGATTTAAAGGAGCTTTTTTCTTCTCTTAACTAAAAAAGTACCTATATTAAAATTTTAACCTATACTAGTTAAAGATACTTTATAAAGCTTTATTTTAATAAAATTATGATTATGTTAAAATTTAGGCTTCCAAAAGTGTAAAACCCACTTGACAAGAGTAGATCTAATTTTATTTTTTTTAATAATTTTGGATTGACAGGAGGTGCCCTTTATTAGACTACAAGCTAGCGCACAACGACTGAAAAGCCGACTGAGCTGAGGGAAACCCTATGAGTCATTGAAACGACGAATAGAGTGCTCTTTTTCTATGAATTAGAAGGAGAAAATTTCATATACTCTAAAATATGCTCCATTATTAGTATTTTCTGTCCTTTTCTTTTTCTTTATACTTTTAGGGGTAGGGGAAGGGGTAGGGGAGGGGAGCAGGTAGTGGTGGTGGGGGAGGACTAGATCATGTTAATCAATTATCCTGACTCTAAATAATTATCAAAACACTCTCTTAATGACCCTCATCCAGCTCAATATTAGCAATTAAATCAAGTGGATCAGTTGTAAATCCTTTTTCCTAATCTCGCCCCCAAAAACGGAGATCGAAGAACCACCAGGTTGTCGAGGACACGTCTGAAGAGGATTAGTTTCAAGCAGAATCCGAATAAAGAAAAAGGCAATCACTAGTGAAACTTGCTCAGTTGGTAAAAACACCTTTACCCACGACCGTTAGGTCCTGGGTTCGAGTCACGCTGAAATGGAAGTATGAAAACATTATAGATCTTCCTAATTTGGGAGGAATTTAAAAAAAAAAAAGACATCTCATCACTAGTGGACAACCCTAAAAGAACTCCTAATATCTAATAATACTCGGCCTCAGCATTCCAACTAGTAAAAGAATCATTTCTCATCTTCTTTATTCAAATCAATTAGATTTAAGTTATATATACTGACAGTAAAATAAAAATTATAAATAATTTTTAATTTGTATTAGCAGATTAGTTATCATCTCTATCAGATTATAATTAACCAATTAATGCTTATCACAAAATTTACATATACTTTTCTTATTAGTGTATATAACTTAAACTTGTCCATTAATATCCCTCCTATTTGTCTTAATTACTTCCTTAAGTTCCAAGAGTTTCCCTTTAAGGGAAATCACTAAAAACATATATATGTGTTCCACTCACTAATCCTACTTTATACAAAAAAATATCTACATTATATTATACATATCAAAAGGACCACATAAATCTCCACTTTAGATGGATTTGAAGATTCAAGATCATGAGAAACTAATCTCAATCAAAGTTGAAGTTGAATCATTATCATTAGAAACTAATGATTCAATCTCCAAAGAAGAAAAACACTATATAGGCGTCCGGAAACGGCCATGGGGAAAATTTGCAGCAGAAATTAGGGATTCAACAAGAAATGGAAGAAGGGTTTGGCTTGGAACTTTTGATACTGCTGAAGAAGCTGCTATGACTTATGATCAAGCTGCGTTTTGCATGAGAGGTCCTTCAACTTGTTTGAATTTCCCAGTGGAAAAAGTGCGGGAATCGCTACAAAAAATGGAATGTAATAACCTAAAAGATGGATTGTTATCACCAGCTGCAGCCCTAAAAGAGAAACACAAGAAGAGAAATTGTAGTTCAAGAAAGAAGCAAGTGAATATTATTAAAGAAGAAGAGAATGTGTTTATATTTGAAGATTTAGGTCCTGATCTATTGGATGAACTCTTATCTGAGTATTCCTCTAGTTCAAATTAGTCTACTATTTTCACATCTGTAAGTAAATCTTGTACTTCTCCTTAGCTTGTTCATGGTTTAATTTACCATTCTTTTTATTTGGTTCTTGTTTTCTTGCAAATGTTTCTTTAACTAAGTTTCTATCGAAAACAGTCTCTCCGCCCCGTCCAGGTAGGGATAAGGCTACGTACATCTCGTCCTCAACTTCACTTTTGGGAATAAATTGGGCCACTGTTGTTGCTGTTGTTTCTAGCCAATGTACTGTTTCCCTCTTTTAATTGAAAGGATCCAAGATCCTATAATTCACTCTCTTTCAAACACTTTTTGGTACCTAGACTAGAACTTGTTTTTCCTAATTAAAGTCCTCAAAATAAAAATCTATCTTTCTTTTCTTCTTCTTCTCATACTCAAAGGCGTATATAGCATATAATCAATGGATTTAACTGAATTCAACATTTTGACACATAGCATAGATATATTCGTAAAAAATTACTGAACTTTGAACAAAAATAAAATACTAAATCCATGATTGTAAAAGTGTAATGGATTTAATATCAAGAACCTAAAGGTCGAACACATTTAAAATTTAAATGTTGGATTCGCCTGTGCAGCCAGTATTGCTGTTTCTTTCTCTTGACTGTTTATCAAATATGATGTGTTAAATTTATCAGAAAAATAAAGAAAAAAGACGCAATTCATTTTGCTTAAAGGTTTGACATCTTACTGTTGTGTGATAAAAATTCAGAAATATTTTTATCACATGTAAAAGATTGTGGTCTGTAGGAATTTGGAAGTCACTGTCTTCTACTTTAAACTTGAGGCTCCCACATACTCAACTATTTCAACCACACAATAATTATAAATATATTAGCATATCCTATGTTGATTCATTTTTAGATTGACAAATGGTTGGTCAATTAATGTATCAAAATATCTAACTATTTAAAGCTGAAAATGGCATCAGATTATTGATAATTTCATAAATTTAATCATGAGCTATGCATCTTTTTTCATTGGCATTCTAATGAGTACTTCAATTTATTTGGTATTGTTTATAGCCCTTAGTGGTTTTATGCGTTTAATTGATTTATTCTTAAGTTTCCCACGTTGGTAGAGGAAATGTGTTGTTATCTTCTGATATAGTTTTAGACAGTAGCTCATCATATAAGTAAATTTTGGGGTTATGTTAGTGTTCATTTCTTGTTATCATAGTATATGTTGAGTGTGCGAACAAATGACAATTAACCTGCATATAAAGTGTAGGGATACTCTTAATAGTGTGAGACTTCGATAAGGCCTTTCGGGAAAATCGTACGGGCATGACTCGAAGTCGATAATTTTTAAAAGTATCTTTGGGCTGATTGAGCCTAACCGTGCCGGAGTTAGACTCATTCCTATTTCTTTGTTTACTCGGCGTTGAGTTCCAATGTTATGTTATCCACGCTCCAAATGTAAAATTTCTTATATTAGTGGAGGAAATAAGACTTTGAGAATTGAGTTAAGCCTAATATGCATTTTTTATCGGTGTGGAATGTTATTTTCCTTTGGCAGTGATTTCGAATCAAATTCAATGATCTCATAAAAGTATGAGAAGTTTTGGTGAATCTTTTGCTTTTAGGTAGAACTTGATTATTTTTGTGCTTTTCGTGAGCCAAGAGTCTATCAAGCAGTCTATCCATCTTTACAAATTAAGGGTAAGATAGCGTATACTGTATTTTTTTTAAACTCCACTTGTGGAATTACACTGGGTTTTTCTGCTGTTATTCTTTCTTCTCTATTGTGTTTTATACTTTCATGTTTTGGCACTCTATCTTGCTCTTTCAGGACTGTGTTCTGCTCCCTTTGTCTCATATATTTCCAGTTTCAGGAGAGATAAGTTATGTGTCAAAAACTTTCTCCATTGTCATTTTATGATATAGTAAGTATGAATATTCCTGTTGTATTTTATTTCACAATATATAAGGTACGCAAATCACCATCCTTTTAAGTATAAATTCACTATTTTGTTGACTACTTTTTGCCTTCTCTTAAAGTTCTTTGATCAGGAAATTAAAGTTCTATTTGAGATCAATCTGTTCAAGTCTGATATCTAATCTGTAAGTGTTGTACTTTCCTCCCTATTATTTATTTTATAAGATAAGTTCTCCACAGCTGTAACTTTTTATATATTGCTTTGTTTTCTTACTATGAAATCCGACATGAATCATATTTGAGCAGGAAAACCCAACAATGTGCTTTGATGTCCTCCTTTTTACCATGTGATATTAGACTTAAAGTATGCATATTTTTATGTATATTGTCTCGCATTTTGCTCATGTCTAGTAGATTTTGGATGTGTAATATAATGATTTGTGCTAATTTGTAGAAATCATTCGGATGCAATTTAGGACCAAGATGCGCCAATTGAAGCGAAAATGGGAAGAAAAGGGAAAATTGCACAGTGTAGCACCACATGCTGCGTGGGGCGCTACCTGTGGCGCACAAAACAGAATACTCAAGAACGCCAGCGCCAAGGCTAGCTCCCCACGCTACCCTAGGCGCTGATGACGTGAAATTATCCTATTCGTCCGAGACTCGGTTATTTCGACCCCAAGATGCCCCAAACTCATATAAAAGCAAACATAAACCTATTTTGGACGGAGAGGATGCTATTCTGAGAGAGGAACAAAAGTACAAAACACTCAGGAGCATGGATTTGATCAATTCTTCGATTCTTCTAGTATTCATAGATTTTATGTTTGAAAACATTGTTTTGATGAATGTTATGAACATGAGTGGCTAAGAACCTTATTATTCTGGAGTCATGGGTGCTACATGAATGTTGATGTTTGAAGTTCAAATTGACGAGTTTGATTTTATCATATTGGGCCGTTTATTTAATTATGTTCTTAATTATTCTCTGTGTAGCTAACAGTGAAATACTACCTACGAATCTAGAGTTGAACTCGAAAGTGAGAATTCTAAATTGCATATAGAATTACGTAGAGCAAGTTCTTGAATCTGGGCAAAGCGCATATACAATCTTGCATATATGATCGCGACCCCCTTCACGCGATAGCGAAGGACAAAGCGCGTGACCCCAGCTTCTGCCTTTCCTCTTCGTGAACGCGACTAAGCCTACGCGTTCGCGACACATTAATTGCCAAAGCTGCGCGATCGCAGATCTTACCTCGCGATTACTTAGTACAATATTCCATCAGTGACAAACAATCCTTCGCGATCACGGCATCCCACTCGCGCTCGCGTATGAAGAAACTAGTCGTACAAATCAGCAGTTCCCCCAAGGTTCAAAATGCGTCGAACATGATTAGAATCACTCCC
>MCJB01049355.1:76333-104243 GCA_002018475.1 Nicotiana obtusifolia
GGGGGGGGGGGGGGGGGGGGGGAATGGCCCTAGTATATACAAGTGGTTTTTCTAAATAATTATTCCTTCTGTCTATAATTTATTGCATTTTTCTTTTTTGTATGTCTCAAAAATTAGTGATATTTTTTTATATTTATAAAATATTCAACTTTAAACTTCTCATTTCATCTTTAATAAAATGATTGATAACATAAATTATATAGAACTTGTTTTAGTCAAAGTGCAGCAACCCGATGCACAAAGTATCTTGCATTCATGCAGAATTCGAGGAAGGACCGTACTCCTAATGCAAGCACTAGTAACTACTTTATACGACTTAAACTCGTAACCTATAAATCACATAAAAACAACTTTACCCCAAATTTCCCTTCAACTTCTCTGTCAAAGCGCATCACATAAAATGGCATCGAGTGAGTACTAGTAAAAGTCTCTCTAATATAGTGCAATATATGTAGGCCATGGTTGCTTAAGCTTTTTCGTATGTCTTAAAAAAAGTGATATTTTTTTATATTTATAAAATATTTAATTTTAAACTTTTTTCATTTCATCTTTAATGAAATGATTGATAACATACAAGTATATAGAATTTGTTTTAGTTAAAGTGCGATATTCCATGCATAAAGCATCTTGCATTCATGTAGAATTCGAAGAAAGACCGTACCCCTAATGCAAATACTAATAACTACTTTATATGACTCGAACCCGTAACCTATAGATCATGTAAAATAACTTTACCAAATTGCCCTTCAATTTCTCTGTCAAAGCGCATTACATAAAATGTCACTGAGGGAGTACTAGTAGAAGTCTCTCTAATATAGTGCAATATATGTAGGCCATGGTTGTTTAAGCTTTTTCAAGAAAATGCTGAATCATGACAAAACGCTTGGATTGATCTCAGTGGTTGATCTTCACTTTCGCACAATCAATCCCATCAATCTGCTGTCAGCAAATTTCTCCACGTAACTCAGTTTTCTTTTTTCTTAATTAATATTACAAGAAACCAACCTAGCTGCATACCAGCAATAGGTGGTTAAATTTTATTGATCACGAAATATGATATAAAAATTCATAGACGGGTATTATTGCAGAGAAACGAACGTTAAGATAAATATGCTATTGTATATAAAATTAAACAGGATTATAAATTATCACATAGAATGTGCAAATAACATAAATTGCTTGTAAAATGAAAGGTTTCTTGAGTTGATTTTATTATGTTTTATATGAACTTTCAGATACAATAATTCATAAGTATAAAATCATGACGAATGAAGGTGTTAAAAAGTACAACGAAGAATTAAAGGCATATGAAAGAAAAGCCTACAATATATTGAAATTCACTTGAAAAAAATAAAACAAAATGAAAGAAAAAGACCTATATAGACGATACCAATAAGTTAAGACTAAATTTTGATTATGTCATTTAGGTCCTATAGTTTTTAGAAATCTTTTAATTATGTCATTGCTTTATATCATATGCTAGTAAAAATTATAGCAAAAATTCTTGTACTTTTTTTAATTTATTTTTATTATACACAATTGTATAGGGTAAAATATGCTATACTACGTGGCCATCTAAAAGAGGGACACGTGGAACCTAAAGCGGGGATAGTTGAAACCAAAGGCAATTGTCCCGTCTGTCACCGGAAAGAATGATACTCACAAAGATGCAATAAATACCCTCCGTCCGGTAGTATTTAATGGAGAATATTCTACAGCATTTGGTGCGCTGCTCGTTACAGAGAATTAGTCGTTTATGCTCACCGTTACACCTTCTTCAATGGCCCTCATAATTGACATTAAAAAAGGGAATGATCCTAGGACCTTATTCCTTAGGTGCAGCTATAAATAGTGAGCTCTGTTATCATTGTCAATGACACGATTCTTCTAGCAAACTTTCAATATAACCAATTAAAAGCTTTATATAATTTTACTTTCTTGTTCCTTGGTTCCGTCACTGTTGGTCGGGAAGCTCTGCCCCGAAATTACTGTTCTTCGTGGCTTTATCTCCATTTCGAAACTAAGTATTGCGCACTTCTTTAATTATTTTAATATTCCAGGATCATATTAATTCACTTGTGTAGAAACCACGTATAAATTCAACTGTACCGTTTTAGGGACAAACAATTTAGCGCCCACCGTGGGGCCTAGACAGCAATGTAATTAAGTTGACCCTTGCCTCTTTTACTAACGTGTTTTGATTGTTTGCCTTAGCAAAAAAAAAATCATAAGAAATGGCAGATAATAGTGTTAACAACACACAGAATCCTGAGGTTCAAGGAGACCAACCTAATATCGAGGATTCGATCAGCGACACCCAAAATGAGGGGAACAATGCCACGCCGGTCCACGACAGGCGGTACCCGCAACATGTTCGGGAGGCAACTCCCGATGATGCTAAAGAAGAGCATGTGGTTGATGCGATAAGGGTCCTACAAGAGCAACAAGCGATCATTATAGGCCACCTCACACGGCAGGATAAGGTTATGACGAAATTGAAGCAGGCGTTATCGAGGGCTTCCAATAATGCGAATAGGCGAGGTCCAGTCCCTCCCGGTGCTTCCGCAAATCAAACAACGCAGAGGATCGATAACGACACCCCGAGGGGCGAGGCTAGTTCCGATGGAACTGGGGGGAGCGGATCCGGCCCCAATAACAAAAATGATCCCTTCAAGAATGAACTTTTGAGAGAAGTGAACGCCCGCATGGACCAAATCCCGGGCGCACCACCGGTGCTAAAAAGTTCGGACTCAAAAAAGTATACTCAGTTGCCGTACAAATCAAGCGCGACACCTGAATTAATCCCGAAGCTGTTTAAAATGCCTGACGTGCCAAAGCATGATGGAACTTCAGACCCTCAGGAGCATATTGCTACTTATACAATGGCGGTGAAGGGGAATGATTTAGCTCCTCACGATATTGAATCTGTTTTGCTGAAGAAATTTGGAGAGACTTTTACGAGGGGAGCCTTAACGTGGTATTCACTATTACCCGAGCACTCCATAGATTCCTTTGAGATACTCACGAATTCTTTTATTAAGGCTCATATTGAGGCTAGAAAGGTGCAAGCCCGAAAGGCCGACATATTCATAATTGCACAAGGAGAATCTGAGTTGCTGCAAGAGTTTGTTATCCGATTCTCCAGGAAACTGAAGGAAAGCTTGCTTGAGTTTCTTGGGCGAATGTCCACAACCGATACGAGTCAAGTATAAGGATCGAAGATGATCAGGTTGGCTTCCCGTCGTCGACAAAAGGACGGGAGAAAAATCAAAAGACAATTTCGACACGGATAGACGGTCTTCGAGGGGCTGATTTTTCCCCTACAAACGAACCGAAGAATGCGGTAGAGGCTTCCGGTAAGCAGAAAGGTTCCCCACCGACAAAAGGACTGGTCGTGGTCGGAACAATAGATCACTGCAGGACAAAGAAGCATCAGGCACGAGTAATCCTTCCTACCCCAGGCTATTAGAGTACAATTTCAATGTTAGTGTAGTAGAGTTGGTATTAGCTATGAGAAACATCAAAGAAGCATGATTCCCGAAGCCAATGAGATCCGATCCCAGCCAGAGGGATCCCAACGTGTGGTGTGAATACCATGGGATGAATGGCCACCGGATTGGGGAGTGCCGACATGTCCGGGAAGAAGTGGCGACCCTACTGAATAATGGGCATCTCAGAGAATTCTTAAGTGTCCGGGCCAAGAACAAGTACGATCGCAACCGAGATAATACGGAACCCTCAAAAGCAGGAGAACATTCTCCGCGCCAGACGTCAACATGATTTTTCGGGAGGAATGAGATCAACGGGGTCACTTTCTTGGCAGCGAAAAAGATGAAAGTATAGATAACCTATAGCAAGAGACTCTGGGACGTTGTTGAAAACGACAACACTTTCACGGAGACACAGACGGGCTGTTGCTACGGCATAACGATGCATTGGTAATTTATTTAAATGTGCTAGACTTTAAAATCAAACGTGTTCTAGTTAATCAAGGAAGTCCGTCCAATATCATACAATGGAGAGTATTGAAACAAGCTAAACTCATCGAAAGCATCATTCCGACCACAAAACTTCTCACCGAATTCAACCTTGTGAGCATGACAACCCGAGGAGAGATTGTGTTGCCCACGAATGCTGAATGGGTGATGAAAACAACTCTTTTTGAAGTGGTGGATGGTGATATGGGATATAATATTATTCTAGGAAGACCATGGTTGCACGAGATGAGAGTTGTATCATCAACGTATCATCAGTAGCTGAAATCTCTGACACCGAAGGAATTAAACATATAAGGGGCGACCAACCAGCGGCAAGGGAGATGAATGCTATTTCGGTCTCCAGTAGCAAAGGGAAAGAGCACGCGGAAAAGGAACTATAGGAACCGGCGCCCGCTTCCGAATCGAATGAAGTTGGCTTAGGGATAGAAACGTCGGAATCTTATTAGGTGCCAAGGTATTTCCAGGTACCAGAAGATACGGATGCAACAAAATCCACGGCGGAAGAACTCGAGCAAGTTGCATTGTTTGAAGAGTTATTAGAAATGAAATTCCACTTGGGGACAAGACTGCACCCCGAGCTCAGGTCTGGCTTTATTGAATTTCTTAAATTTAATGCCGATTGTTTTGCTTAGTCGCATGCAGACATAACAGGTATCCCAACGGAGGTAGCTGTACACAAGCTAAGTTTGGATCCCAATATCCCTCCGATAAGACAAAAGAAACATGTGGAGGCCAGGAATAAATTCGTCAAAAAAGAGGTAACTCGCTTACTTGATATTGGTTTGATCGGAGAGGTAAAGTATCCAGAATGGCTAGCTAATGTAGTAGTAGTTCCTAAGAAGAACAATAAATTTTGCATGTGCGTAGAGTATGAGGACTTGAATAAGGCGTGCCCGAAAGACTCGTTCCCAGTGTCAAACATCGATCAAATGATTGATGCGACGGCCGAGCACGAGTTAATGAGTTTCCTCGATGCTTATTCGAGGTACAACCAAATTAAGATGAACCCGGAGGATCAGGAAAAGACTTCGTTTATAACGAATTTCGGCACATATTGCTATAATGTGATGCCTTTCGGGTTGAAGAACGCCGGAGCCTCTTATCAGTGGCTCGTAAACAAGATGTTTGAAAAACAAATAGGGAAAACTATGGAAATTTATATAGACAATATGCTTGTTAAGTCTTTGACGCAGGTGACCACCTTAAGCATCTGCAAGAAACTTTTGACATCCTAAGGAAGCATAACATGAACCCTAACCCCGAGAAGTGCACGTTCGGGGTCAGTTCTGGCAAGTTCCTGGGATTTCTGGTATCACAAAGGGGGATTGAGGTGAACCCCGATAAGATCAAGGCCATCGAAGACATCCCAGACCAGCTGTCAAGCATGAAAGAAGTCCAAAGGCTCATGGGAGAATGGCCGCTTTGAGCAGGTCTATTTCCCGATCATCAGAAAATGCTATCGTTTCTTCGCACTGCTCAAAAAGAAAAACAACTTCGAATGGACCCAGAATGCCAGCAAGTTTTGAAAGATTTGAAAAGGTACTTATCAAGCCCTCCGTTACTTTCGAAACCAAAGGAAGGTGAAACACTGTTGGTCTACCTCGCAATCTCGAAAGTAGCGGTAAGTGTAGTTTTGGTTCGAAAGGACGAAGGTACGTAATCTCTCATTTATTACGTTAGTAAAATTTTAACGGGAACAGAAACTCGCTACCCACACTTGAAGAAGCTGGCCTTAGCTCTAGTAGTCACCGCTCGGAAGCTGAGGCCTTACTTCCAATGTTACCTGATAGTTGTGGTGACCACATTTCCCCTGCGGAATATCCTTCACAAACCCGCACTCTCGGGTAGGTTGCCCAAATGGGCCGTCGAAATGAGTGAATTTGACATAGAATATAAACCAAGGACTGCGATTAAGTCACAAGTCTTAGCTATCTTTGTGGCTGATTTCAGTCTGGGATTACTGCCTCTAGCAACCAAAGAGGCGGTAATGGTATCACAATCGATATCGGGAGTTTGGACCTTATTTACGGACGGAGCCTCCAACGTAAAAGGGTCCGGGCATGGCATAGTATTAACCACGTCTTCGGGAGAAACCTTGAAGCAGGCCATCAGAACAGTCCATTTAACTAACAATGAAGTAGAGTGTGAGGCTTTAATTGCAGGACTCGAACTAGCCCGGGGACTAGATTCTGAGGTCATAGAAATCAAGTGCGACTCACAGCTAGTGGTAAATCAGGTCTACGTAATCTTTGAAACCAAAGAGCAGCGCATGCAACAATATGTGGTAAAGGTCCAGACTCTACTGGCTTGATTTTAAGAGTGGTCGATTACTCCTATCCCGGGGAAAGAAAAAGCAGAAGGGATCCACTGGCTAACCTCGGCTCATCAACGAAAATAAATGGATCACATTCGGGGACGGTAGTACAACTGATGCACTAGGTCTAGATGTAGATAGATATTACGAGGTAAATGCTACTAATTTAGTCTGGGACTGGAGGAATGAGATCATAAATTATCTCAAGCACGGGAAATTGTCCGAAGATTCGAAGGCATCCCGGGCGCTGCGTGTCAAAGCAGCACGGTATAGCTTTAAAGGAGGCCAATTGTATAGAAAATCTTTCCAAGTCCCGCTGGCCCAGTGTTTGGGAGCATCTGAAGCTAATTACGTTATGCGAGAAGTCCACGAAGGGATATGCAGAAACCATTCGAGCGCAGATTCCTTAGTGCTAAAACTAGTAAGGGCAGGATATTATTGGCCCCCGCATGAGAAGAAGCCAAAACTTTCGTTCAAAAATACGATAAGTACCAACGCTATACACTGCTAGTACATCAACTGGCGGAACCACTACATTCTGTCCTATTTCCGTGGCCGTTCATGAAGTGGGGGATGGGCATTATCAGACCGTTGCCGCCGGTTCTCGATAAGGCAAGATTTTTTTTGATTTTAACTGATTATTTTTCTTAGTGGGTAGAAGCAGGTCCTTATCAGAAAATCGGCGAACGCGAAGTGATGGATTTCTTATGGAAAAACATAATCTGTAAGTTCGGAATACCAAAAGAGATAGCATGTGATAACGGGCCACAATTTATTAGTACAAAGATCACAAAGTTCCTTGAAGATTTAAAAATAAAGAGGATCACATCCTCACATTATCATCCGAGCGCAAAGGTCAAGCAGAGTCAACGAACAAAGTGATTATACAAAACCTCAAGAAAAGGTTGGAAGCGGCTAAAGGTAAATGGCCTGAAGAACTACCCGAAGTTTTCTGGGCATACTGAACAACGGCCAAATCGAGCACGGGGGAAACTCCCTTTTCCCTTGTGTACGGAGCAGAAGCCTTAATTCCAATGGAAGTAGGGGAGCTTACCTTAAGGTATTTCCAGGCAAGCAAAGAAGCAAACAATAAAGCGATGTTGGTCAACTTGGAGTTACTCGATGAGCGTAGGGACTTGGCTCATATAAGGATGGTGGCACAAGCAGAGAATGGAAAGATATCATAATCGAAGAGCCAACCTTCGTTACTTTAAAGTTGGAGATTTGATTTTAAGGAAAGTAACTCAAAACACCCGGGAGCTCAACGCAAGGAAGTTAGGCCCAACCTGGGAAGGCCCCTACCATGTTTCAGCTGTCACTGAGAAGGGTCTGTATGAGTTAGAAAATCATAATGGAGAAAAGTAACCAGGCAATTGGTATGTTGCACATCTCAAGAGATATTATTGCTGGCAGACATCATTTGTACTGAAAGTATGCGCTGCACTCTTTTTTTCTTCGTATAGTTTTTGTCCCAATTGGGTTTTTACGGCAAGATTTTTAACGAGGCAGCAACGAAAAGCATAGTACTAAAAAAGTTTCAACGGCAGCAATAAAACCGTTAATAACAAGGCACACAAGTGAAGAACCACTCCGGGGCGGTTAGATAATCTTTGGCTTGATAGCAAAATTTCCACCGGGAAAATAAGTTTGCTATTAAGCAAAGGTTACCCAAAAGTTCACAAGTGCAAACCACTGGAGTATTGTTAGACAGTCTTTTGCTCGATTGTATAAATTCCTAAGGGGAAGTGAAGTTTGTTATCTAGCAATTCATTAGTGGGATCCTCGAAGGTGCAAGATACACAGTGTTCCAATTCGCATTCTCCGCATTTGAACACTGGGGGGGATGATATGAAAATGTAGCAAAAACGACTGCCACATCGACCGGAGCACGAAAATCGGGAATTAATTGTGTCATCGGGTAGAAACAAGTTGTACAATTAGCCACAAGAAATGGCAATTTCTCTTTAACATAACGGATGCTTAAGTACTTTATGAAAACAGAAGGAATAAAATAAAGTCCTTTATTTTTCATCTTGTTTCTTATCTGATCGATGAGTTAGTTTTATCATTTGATAGTTAAACAAGTGCTTCAAATGCTAGTGCCGTGACGAACATGAGACGTCCTTTTCAAGAGCACCGTAAACATAAGAGGGCCCTCTCTTATACAAATTCTCATGATAAAGGGTTGATTTCGGAAGTATTTATGCCCGAAATCCAAATGTTTTCAGGGAAAATACACCCAAGGATTCACATAATAAGACGCAAACAGTAAGCCTTGTACAAAACTCTTAAGCAAAAAGAAGAAGAGAATGAAAAGATTAAAACTTGCAAAAGAAATTCTCAAACAATACTTGAGCAAAATGATGTGTTTATTTACAATAACGTGCCAAAACAGCATAAATACAAAAGTTGGAAAAAGAAAAGAAAAGCTAAACTGCTGCATCTCCGGAGCTCGGAGGAAGAGAAGTATTTGTGCCCCCAGGAGAAGTGGGTAGATCCGCCGATGGCTTAACATTTTGGCCCTCATCAGTTTGGCCTTCAACATCTTCGTCTTTCGTTTCTTCTCTAGTTCCCGAAGTTTCAGAATCGGAACTGGAAGAACTGAAAGCATTAGGCTCTGTCGAGAGACCACTTTTAGCAGCTAATTCAAGCTCACGGGCCTTAGGAATTTTAGCATCAAAATCAATGATACCAGCTTTGGCCTTTTCCGAGGTTTTCCTCCTCATGCTGTACATAACGTAAGTTTTCTCAACAACGAGAGAAGCTGCTTGGCGCTTAAGTTCTTCCTTGAGTTGGGTTACCTCAGAAGAAAGGTTTTCCCAGGCAGATCTAACGGATCTGAGGCTAACATCAAGGTCACGGACAATTGAACTAATGAGCCTATTATGCTCGATAGTTTTCCTATACTTCTCCTCCAACTGGGCATGTTTCACCCCCCAGCAGCAAGCTCTTCATTTTTGGAGTTCAAGGCTGTCTCTAAGTTGGTCAATCTTTCAGCAGAGGCAGCCTCGCAGTTGGTTACAACAAGAACGACATTATGTACTTCAGTCCATCTGGTCCTGGCTTCATTAAATTTAACCCTCAGCGGGCCAATCTCTTGGCTAAGGGTTTCCGCTTCTTGCTCGCTTTGCTGGAAACAAGTCTCCAATACAACGGCCTCAACAACTTTGGCCTCCAATTCTGAGAGGAGAGCGGCAGTTTGCTACTGCTCGGCCAAAAGCTGATCCAGTGTAGAGGTAAGTTCTTCCTTTTCCCGAATCAACCTTTGGAGGCCTTTGGAAGCAAGAAAACTGGCATACAAATCAAGGAAGCCAAACTAAAATATTTTTGGGCAAAAATAGAAGAAATAACAAAGTAAGTCAAGAATGTACTGCTGCAGCGTTGTACATGGCGTTGTTTAACAAGCATTCTCCTGAGAGAGCCTGTATCTTTTCCAAATTTTTCTCTAAAGCCAAAGGCTTCGGATAATTAGCAAGCTCCACCGGCGGGGATAACAAGTTGCATCCAGTGGAGACCGAGAGAGTAAACGTTCCTTCTTCTTTGCGGATCTTCAGAGGGGGCAGCATAATTTTTCCCCAAATTCCCATGGACTGGGAATTGGGAAGGGGAATATCCTCTTCTCTGACAGATGCAGCCGGTGGAGATGATGTCGTAGTTGCTGATGGTAGAGCTGGTGAAGAAGCAGATAAAGCTGATGGCGATGAAGGGTGAGAAGCAGCCGCGACAAACGCAGTGCTGGTAGTTGGTTACTCGCCAACCGAAGACAGTAAGTACCTGGTATTCAGCCCCAAAATACCGGGCGCAACGAGTGGGACACGAAAACAAGAGTTAGCATTTTCTAACATCTCAAATTCCCCCCAAAGTGCCGAGACATCATCCTCGGTTGGTGTAACTAACTCAACAGGTTGAGCATTCTGTTGAGTAGATGAGGATCTTCGCTTTCTATGTAGAGAAGCTTTTCCATCACTAGCTTCTCCATCATTGTCGATCATCACGGTGTCTATGACCGGCTCGAGAGGAGAGCTAGTCACCATAATTACTAGAGACGAATCGGGGGCAATAGTCTTCGCCCTCTTATTCTTTTCGCTGGCCGCGGAGGAGCGTCTTTTTTGTTTGTTTGTCCTCCAGCTAGAGACTCCGTGAAAAGATACTTGTACCTGAAGCAGGCCCGGAGACACCTATTCGAGTAAGTGCCTCCTGAAACAGCCTCGCCACGTCAGTAGGGTCAGCCAAAACGTCATCCTCGGGGACGACAACCGAGCCAGCAGGTAGACCTGATTTCAGGAAAAAGGGAGAAAGAGTCAATCAATTTACTAGCATAAAAAACAAAACGAGACGAGTTTGAGTTACCATGGTTTTTGGCCTTCCACCCGTATTTAAGGGCTAGTTCATTCCATGTGCGGGTTTCAGGCGTAGTAATGTCCAAGATTTTCTGGACCCACCGGTCTAAGCTTTCAACCCTAGGTAGAACCCACCAAGTTGCTGAAGCTGGCAAAAAAAGCAGGATTAGTATAGATATGAAGGAATTTCTAATAAAAGTGATATTAAACAAGGAGCTTACGAGTGCGGTTCCATGATTCCGGAAAGGATGAAGCCGTTGCCGGAATGATATCATTGGAGGAAACAATAACGAACCGTTCCATCCACCCATAGTCGTTGTCGTCATCCATGCTAGATAGTAGAGCATGGTGTCCGCGTTTGCTGAAATTTATCATTTCCCCGCGGAAGATTTTGGGGGAATAGAGATTCATCACATGAGTTAAGAATAGCTCATCTTCTCCCGTCTCTTGGCACAAATGCTGAAGGCAAGCAGTCGTCCTTCACATAGAAGGACTTGTGCCAAACATACCTAGTAACAGAGGCAAAACTCCGCAATAACGGAGTCAAGCTCTCCGCTCAAAGAAAACGCACCCAAAGTAAAAGGATACGTGTAAAAGTATGTAAAACCCCTCTTGGGTAGGGTTACTCAATCTGTTAGATCAGGAGAAACAATGTCCAAATCTTGACAGCGGCAATCTTCCTTCACAATAGATATACTGGAAGGACGGAATGAATAAGGGTATTTGCCAACACCCTACGTGCGAGGGTTAGATGAAGGGAATTTCTCCTGGAAGTCTTTTATTGTAACAAGACTTCTGGGGATGATTGTGCCCACTATGGGAGGAGCAGCGTCCTCGGCTTTGCTCTTGCTCTTTGAAGAGCTGGTGTTCTTCGAAGAAGAAGCCATTATATGTTATGGATGAAGGATAAGTTTTTTCGTTTGAAGGAAGTTAAAGAAAGACTGAAAAACAATAAAAAGAGCTTTAGAGAGTTTGGACATTTATGGAGTATGAGTTAAGAAGGTTGATGCGTATAAGTAAAGGTTTAGGCGGCTAAATTCATGGCTATGATTATCTCGATAACCGGCAAAAGCTATGTTGAATCGCGACGGGCACTAAATATGCAGAGATGTGCGTCTAATCAATCGTCAGAAGCTTTTCAGAAGGAATCATAGTAGTTCTCGCCAAAAAGAGTGCTTCTACTAACTTCCCGGTGACACAAAGTTATGTCATCGGAAAGCAGGGAGACTATTTGTATAGGGTAAAATATGCTATGTTATGTGGCCGTCTAAAAGAGGGACACGTGGAACCTAAAGCAGGGGATGGTTGAAACCAAAGGCAATTGTCCCGTCTGTCACCGGAAAGAATGACACTCACAAAGATGCAATAAATACCCTCCGCCCGGTAGCATTTATTGGAGAATATTTCACAGCATTTAGTGCGCTGCCCGTTACAGAGAATTCGTCATTTATGCTTACCGTTACATCTTCTTCAATGGCCCTCATAATTGACATTAAAGAAGGACATGATCCTAGGACCTTATTCCCTAGGTGCAGCAATAAATAGCGAGCTCTGTTATCATTGTAAAAAATACGATTTTCTGGCAAACTTAAGGTATAACCAATTAAAAGCTTTATATAATTTTACTTTCTTGTTCCTTGGTTCCATCACTGTTGTGCCCGGAAGCTCTGTCCCCCAAATTACTGTTCTTCGTGACTTTATTTCATTTCAAGGCTAAGTACAGCGCATTTCTTTAATTATTTTAATATTCCAGGATCAAATTAATTCACTTGCCTAGAAACTACATATAAATTCAAGTATACCGTTTTACGGCCAAACAACAATATTGAAGAAAAATATATTTAAATAGAGCAATAAGGATAGCTAAAATTTATATAACCAAAACCTTAATTTGCTTAAGATTGAGACACTCTTATTATTGTATGTTTAGATTTAAGTTTATTGAGTTTCTTAAAATTTTAGCACTATCAATCTAATATTTCAATAATCATTAACTAATATTATTATATTAAATTCACACCCCTTCAATATACCGTCATGTAAAATAGAATAGGATAAACACTAACCTTTTCAAATCAACTTATTATATTTTATTTAACCGTCAAGCGTAAGAAAAAGTTGTACACCTTTAAACTAAGATCCATCAAATTCTTTATTGACCAAGTGTGAGTGCCACAGTTGGATGAGATATTCAAGCTTTGGCTATGGCTATGGAGAATACTACTAGTGAAGAAAAATCTAATGGAGAAGTAATTATAGATGAAACTAAGGAGGATTCAACAAATTTCAATAAATCAAAAGGGATGAATCTTCAACAAGATGAAAAAGGGGTTACTCTTTTTGATATTTTCAACCATTTTGTGTCTGCAATTTTCTCTTCTGATAATAATAATAATAATAATGATCCTTTAATTCAGAGGATTAAAGGGTCTATTTCTGAAAATGTTCCTTTGCTACGTCAAGCTTCAAAGAATACTGCTCATAATGTTTATTCTTGGACTAGCAAAGGAAGCTCTCTACGTGCCCTCCTTGTTGTTTCTGTAAGTTATTTCCATTTTGTTTTGACATAATTATGCTAAAGATTCAGTTTTTTAGTGTAAATTTGATCTGGGGTTTGCTCTGATTGGCTTATTTTGCTAGTATTTCCATTTTGTTTTGAGGTAAATATGTTACAGGTTCAATTTTTGGGTGTAAATTTGTTCTGGGACTTTGCTCTGATTGGCTTATTTTACTAGTATTTCCATTTTGTTTTGAGATAAGTATGTTACAGATTCAATTTTTGGGAGTAAATTTAATCTGGGGTTTGTTCTATTTGGCTTATTTTACTAAGTTTTGAAGTTGTTTCTGTAAGTTAATTCCTGTTTATTTTGAGATAATTATGTTAAAGATTCAATTTTTTAGTGTAAATTAGATCTGGAGTTTGCTCTGATTAGCTTATTTTGCTAGTATTTCCATTTTGTTTTGAGATAATTATGTTAAAGATTCAATTTTTTAGTGTAATTTGATCTGGGGTTTTGCTCTGATTGGCTTATTTAGCTTGTATTTCCGTTTTGTTTTGAGATAACTATGTTAAAGATTCAATTTTTGAGTGTAAATTTGATCTGGGGTTTGTTCTGATTGGCTTATTTTGCTAGTATATCCATTTTGTTTTGAAATGATTATATTAAAGATCAGTTTTTAGCAGTTAATTTGATCTGGGGTTTGCTCTGGTTGTCTTTTTGCAAGTTGTTTATGGATTTCAAATTATTCTATTAAAGATTGTAATTAGACTGATTTAAAAGTAAGAAAAGAAGACTAGCTGAGGGAGAACCCTCTCCATGACCTCCTTGTTGTTTCGTAAATTAGAGGGAGAACCCTCTCCATGACCTCCTTGTTGTTTCGTAAATTAAGTTCAGTTAGTTGTAAAGATTATATCAAAGATTAAGCTTTTAAGAGGAGAACTTTAGCTGTGTCTGTGGATTTGATTTTCTAGAGACCACGAACTACAATTATAGAAGGGAGACAAAAGGTATAAATTTCGTAAGAAACTGTTTCGCTGGTGATTTGTTGTGACAAAAGTTATTATGTTTATGATCATATCCTTGTAGTTTTTAAGTAGCTGGTTTGACATTCATTCGCTCTGATCCAAGTCCAATCGAACTACTGGAATAATATAGGGTTACTGACTCTACTTGGGAAAAGTATAGCACAATGGCCCATGTATATTGAGTTCACTTGGATATCTTGTATGGTTTTCTGTCTTGACTTGTAACTACTATGTTTTTTTGCCAATAATTGGACCTTTAGTCCCTTTCCTGTTAGGTAGAGCATAATTAGTAATGATCACTTTATTTTTGTTAAAGTATTAACCATACCACTACAGTAATGAGTATTGAGTAGGGTGCTTATTTTCAAAAATTTTGCTGACTCTATTGTTATATTTGCTATGAGACTTCAAATTTAGACCAAAACAAAGGATGTGATGACAAGGCTTGCTCTGTAAACTTGCTGACATTGTTAACATCCCTTTTCCATTCAAAACATATCGCTCTCTTTCTGACCCTATAGAGATCGCATACTCGTAAACTTTCTCCTACCATATCCACACTTAATAATAGAAAATCCTTCTCGAGCTTCTGGCCATTCTAGATCTGTTTTTTCTCCCCCTATTTGACATATGCATCAACACAGTTATTTTGATTTGCGGACTTATAAAAAAGTGCACTTTGGCAATTTTGTGTCTTAATGAAGTGCGAGATACATCAAGTGACACAAATTACTTCCCTATTCTTTGGACATGATGGTATATTTTGCTGTTTACCTATTTGTAGTGATTTATTCGCTTCTTGTTTCTTTGCAAAATGCGGATTCGCATCTCAGTATCATCATTATGAGGCCATCTTCTCATTATTTGCTTACCTTTTCAAAGTCTGTTACCCATTGGTCTCCCAGCTTCGTACGTACTAGTGTTAGATTATTTCTGCGACTACTTATAAAAGATACACATGGAAACAGAAAAGTAACCAAGTATGTCATTCTCATTCTTTTGCTATTTTTCTCATAAAAATACACAGAAAAAAATGTTTCCTAAACATGGTCTTTAATTTTCTGATTGCTCTTTATAAATATGAAAACTGTTCAGTATCTTGTAGTTTTTAAAAGCAGACATAGGCATGTTAGAAAAGTGATGTTTTGACAAACAATATCTTAATGACATGAAAGGTTAATTCAATTTATCGCTCCTGTCAATTATCCAAAATCAGAGGGGTAAAAAAACAACCCTAACGTCGTCTTTGTAATCTTGCACTCCAATGTATATACTTTAGATTTTTTTTTTTGGTGAAGCAGGGATTTGGGAAAGCATCATTTAAAATGAACATGATGACAATTATAAGATCTAGTGACCAGTGTAACCTTGACAGTTAGTTACAAAATATTTGTACTGTCTCGGATCATTGTCTTAAAACTATTGAGTCAAATATTGATAAGACTCCTTCTCTGCACAATCTCCTAAGCAAGCTGTTTTAGCATGGATATTGATCCAGGTTATTTTCTTTTGAAACTCCTTTTAGATTTGTGAGACTAACCTGTTTATTGGACTGCTAAATGTTTATGCAGGTGGGGACGATTGCTCTTCTTGCTTTGACAGGATTGCTAGTCTTTATGCTTTTCTTTGTCGTGGCAACTGTCAATGCCATTGTGATCTCTCTTCTCATGTCGTTAGCAGCTGCAGGAGGATTCTTGGCTCTTTTCTTTGCCTGCCTAACAGCTATTTATATTGGGGCTCTATCAATTGCTGTATTTGTCATCTCCACTACGACAATTATAACAATTATTGCTGTGATTGTGGCTACAGGTAGACAAAAAGGAGTTTTTCTGTCTGTTTTTGCTGCTTCAGTTCGAGCACCTTCCTTTTGTTTTTCACATGTGTCAGCTTTAATATCATGTTATTTTCACCCATATTTTAATGGTTAATATGTCATTTACTAACCTCGGTGTGGCTTTATCCTATTTTCATTCTCGCAAATGAATGATTAGCTTAGATTACAGGAGTGGGAATAACTATGCATATTGCAGTTCAATTTAAACAAGATTTCACTAAAAAATACTTCTTGAGTTTTGAAACTGATACTATTTATCATTGACGATTTGCTTAATCTGAGTAGTAGCTGATGCACAAAGTTGTTTTTGCAATTTCATTGATATCGATATGTTTCCTGTAGTTTCAATTTATTGCTTGTATTGTGTGTGGCTGTTGAACGACGATAAGATTGTGACAATTCTGCATTATGGATTCACTCATTGCTTTTATCTCATACTTTTCTGCCCCGTCATTGACACACTAAGTCCCAATCGTAAAAAGACAGGAAGAAATCGCCTCGCTTTTTTTTTTTTTTTTTGGCTTTGATGGGATCTAACCCTGGTGTCGCATAGTTTTCACTCACCGTTAGTCCATATGCTTGGGTGCTTTGTTGGCAAACTAGCGGAAAGTTGATGTTTTTTTATTTGTTTTTTACAGGATGTACTTTTCCCTGCATCCGATATGCTTTGATTTTGCATTTCCTATTTAACGCTAGACTGTCCTTTGATTGATGCACCCAATGAAATGTGTTTTGTCTAGTGGAGCTGGAGAATAGTAGAATACTGAGCGTGCTTCCTCTTATGTCTGGTGTTACATCTCTGATTGTCTTACCTGGGTGTTTTACTTGTACCTCAGGTTGGATTGGATTCTTTTGGGCAATATGGCTGGCAACAAAGAAAAGTGCATGTCTTGCCAAGCACTCGTTGAACGTGACAGGATCAGCACTGTCGGCTTATGCTTCCGCCAGACATTTCCAGCACCACCATGACGCCTGAATCATGTTTACTGAAACCAGAAAGAAGGCCACTTTCTATGAATAAGTCTTGAATGCTGCTACCAACTACCATATACATACGTAAGTTCTAGTGCATTTGGCCTTCGTGATGATATATACGTCGTTGATATTTTGGCTCTTCATGCATCACGGTCGATGTATATTGTAATACAATATAGCCAAATGCATGTGCAGACTAGTGAGCTTGGTTTATGTGGGCTTGTTATGGTTTGGATGTAAATTATTTTTGAGAAATAGATCCTGCCAGCCAGTTAGCAAGTATTAGTATATGTTTTGAAATCTTGAATATGTTGAAAGTGAACGTAGGTTTTTTCTGTTTGTTAAATTTCTCACAATTTTGCTTACAGTATCAGAGGAGTAAGTATGCAATCTTTTTTCTCCCCACATACAAAGGGCAACCCAAATAGGTGATGGGAAGTTCAGTGTCTGAAACCAATGATATCTTTTATCCTGGGGTCGTTTGGTAGGCTGTACTAAATAAAATAATCCTTGTATAAAAATTTAATCCGTTCAATACAATGTTTGGTTGCTTAATTCAATTTATGCAGACTTAATACATGAGTTATTATACCTCATAGGAGGGCTTAGCTAATACTAAGGAAACTAAGGGATTATTAATCCCTGCATTAACTATACCTGGATGAGATCCTAAAATTACTAAATCGCCCCTCAAACTCTTTTTCTAAATTTCTTTATATACAGAAAGAAGAATATTCAAGGGTATAATTGTAAAGAAGATTTTGTACAGTTTTAAACCAAACACATGCTTAGATTATACATTGCATAGCTAATTTTTAATACAATGAACCAAACACTTGATAAAAAATAATCGCAGCTCTACAATCCCTCCATTACTAATACCTGCATTATTAATCTCTGTATTACTTGTGTTCGTACCAAACTACCCTCGGAATATTCACCCTATCAGTATTAAGAGCTACTAAGAAGCTGCTTTTATCAACATTAATCTTCTGTCCTGATCCAGCTTCATACTTGAGTAGTTGATTTAGAACCAACCTAAGAGAAGAATCATTCCCTGATGTAAAGATCATCACATCATCAAGATATGCTAAATGAGTGACCTGAGGCCTCTCCTTGTGCATGTAAAAGCCAGTAAATTGTTCATTCTGCAGTAGTTGGTTGAGCAATCTAGATAAGACCTCTGCCCCTAATATGAATAGAGAATGGGATAATGGATCCCCTTGCTTAACACCCATGCTGGAGTTGAAAAAACCTTGCCTCTTGCCATTTATTAGAATGGAATACCAAGGGTAGGAAATGGATCTCCAAACAAGGTCAATCGACAAAGTGATGGTAAAAGCACCTCCACCCACGACCGTTAGGTTCCGGGTTCGAGTCACCCTGGAGGGAAAATGTGAAAACACTACACATCCTCCTAATTTAGGAGGGGTTTTAAAAAAAAAAAAAAAAAGGTCAATCCACTCTTCACAAAAACCAAATCTCCTTAGGACAGCCAATAAATAATCCCAATTCATCCTGTCATAAGCTTTAGTCATGTCAAGCTTTATTTAATACTCCCTCTATTCCGGTTTATGTAAACCTATTTTCTTTTTTGTCCGTTCCAAAAAGAATGACTCCTTTCTAAATTTAAAAATAATTTTAGCTTAAACTTATTATTTTACCTTTAATGAGAAGCTTTTAAAATCACACAAATACTCTGGGCTCCTTTTTGACTTATTTAAGACCAAAAATTTCAAAAGTCCTCGTTTTTTCTTAAATTCTATGCCCAGTCAAACATGTTCACATAAATTGAAACGGAGAGAGTGAGAGGGCCACTTTTAGGTTTTCTTTGCTTGTAGTCAATGGTTTTACTTTCAAGATTATTTAATACCGAGGGCAACAAGAAAGAAAGTAAATAGTAATAACATGATTTTCTAAAATGATACTCCCGCAACTATTTTGGGCCAGTTATATTTAGTAAGCACGATAACTAATATGGATCAAAGGGAGTACATAATTGCTTAACTTGGTACTTCTACTGACGGAAAGTAACAAAGCGCTCGATAAAATAGTCGAAGTACGTGCAAGACATGTTATTATAAAACTTAACATGGATAAGTTGAGAAATGGAGTATATATATTTAAAAATATTTTACTAGTATATATATATATATATATATATATATATATTTTAAAATAATTACAAAATTAAAACTAATATGAGCAGGTCAAAAGGGATATAAATATACGGATAATCTTTTGACATTTTCATCGGGAGTCAAGATGTGGTCCCATTTGACCAATGTGGTCAAAAAGCGAATTTTGTCAATTTTCAAAATTGCACTTTTACCCCTAACTAGACCAGAATTGTTTATCAAGCTCATCTAAATTCAAAAGAGTCCATTTTCGTATTAAGAAAACTTGAAAAGTCATTATCTTGTCAAAAATAAGAAAATTTCTAAAAAGGAAATCCTTCCTTTGGTGGCTAAATATTTTCCTTGAAATTTTTTTGACGTGGTCCTGAGATTGTTAAAAAGGGTTAGAAATAAAAGAAAACAAAGAAAAGATATATCTACGCACCAAATTGAAGCTTTGTACACTAAATTTTTTTGCATTGAAGAAAAACTGAAATTAGCTAGGAACTTCATCACTAAATCACTCGTAGCTAACATTTATTTTAGAGTTTATCATTAATTCGTCGCTAAATAAGATTAATGACGAATTTTTCTGTTTAGCTATAAAACTAATACAGCACTAGTTTGAGTTTCCTACTTGGCATGCAATTCAATTTTATGACAATAAAGATGCATGTGATATCGCTCATAATCAAGCTCAATACAATAGGACAAAACATGTTGAGGTGGAAATATTTTCGTCAATGAAAAATTAGATATAACATGTTTGGAGTTTTCTCAGTCAGTTTAATAGATTAGCCAGCTGATTTTCTTACTAAGGCAGTCTGAGATTAAGCGAGATTTTAATCTCATTAGACTAAGTAAATTCACAATTGTAAGTATCTTCCTGATGTTTGATACTTCAATGCCACACAAGAGGGGTTGATTTGTGTGGTGTTCAACTTTTGGGTGCACTGATTATAAAAAGATCTGATTTTTCTATCTGTTCATTATACTATTGTTGCAAAAATAGTAAATGCAAAATGTAAAGAACATAAGTATTTTACGTGAAAAACACCCGGCTCAAAAGGTGAAAAAGCCACGACCTACTACTCAGTAGGATTTTTTTCCAACACTTCACTAATCACTGAGCCAAAACAACATTTAAAAAACTCTTTGTAAACCTAAGGATTACCTCTAATCTCGTTATGACAACCAGACTCTAACTGTTGCGACAACTTCAAGTTAACTCTAACTTGAACACTTAGAGTACCTAATACAATTGCCTCTAGATAAAGCTGAAAGGTACAGTTTGAAAAGCCCTACCACATTGAACTAGAATAAAAGACAGACACTTGGAACTGGTTCTTCTATCAGGTTCATGTAGCTTTCAGGTTCGCACACTTGAATCACACAATAATTGCTTGCAAAATGCCTTGCTAGTTTGCTCTCAACTCAAGTTTAACTTCAATGTTTGTGCGTGCCTGTAGAATGAGAACATCCTGCAATTTATAGAGTTAGTAGAATAGGAAATAACTAGAGTTCTAATATTATACTCTTCCATGGTAGAAGAGTTCTAGTTATCTTCAACTTCTAACTCCTTCCTTATCTAGGATAGAGTTCTCTCGAGTAAGGAGTCCTTCTCCTCATCACTTATGAAATCTTTTCGATCAGGAGATATCAGATATATCAGGAGTCCTTCACGTGCATCCCTTAAGCTCGAATCTGCCCGTGTCTGTGTACACTGTGTATGGACCTGGTTCATGCTTGAGTTCCTTTGTCAATCATCAAAAGAGACTTCACTTGGGCCAACAAATTCCCCCTTTTTGATGATGACAAACTCTGTGCTTTTCATAAGCATAAGCCTTGTGTCAACTCAGCTCAACATCAATACACTGTTAGAATATTTTTCATTTTAAAGTCACAAATCATCAAGGACCAGGTACATTAGGATATAAACATCACAGTCCAAACTAAAAAAGCACAATCTATCTTTCCCCTTTTGGCATCATCAAAAAGTTGCATAATTATGTTAGATAATCAAATTTTAATAGAAATTACTTATGACCACTGGGGCTACATCAAATGCAATCATGGACTCAAGCATCATTTATAATCTAATGATAGTAGCCATCTAAGAAGCATCAACAAATAGTTAGAGCATAAACATAGTTGATTATCATTTATACTAGTCATCTACACAGCATAAAGAGAAATAAAAACACTGGATCATGAGCAAAAAGATAAAAAGGAAATCCCATCCGAGTCACTGGTCTGTTTAACTAGGCTTGGAAGGTTTTAAGGTTAGGAAGGACAAGGTTCTTGGTTCTTGGCTTGAAGCAGCTTCAGCATATCATGAAGAATACCATCATTCTTCTCCTTTTACTTTGCAAGCTTAGCTCTGAGACCATCTCTCTCAGTTTCTGCTTCTACCAACCTCTTCTTCAGCCTTTCATTTTCAGTATCATTAACCCAACCTTCTTGCACCAAGGCTCACACTTTTCTATTCACAGGTACCTTCTTGGATGAACCAGGTTCTTTGGGAGTGGTATGGACTTCATAGTCATAAGCAGTCAAAGTGATCCTTGCTTGTACCAACTTCCCATTTCTTAATGCGTACCTTGAAGTGTGCGAGTACAACAGTGAGAATGAACCTATAGGGTATGTCATGAGTTTTGGTGCCATTCAAAACCCTATCGAGAAGCTGGATGATAAATCCAGACCAATTGATTTGCCTTCTACTGTCCATACATTACATAAGGACCATGTCCATGAATGTGGCAATGTGCCTCCTTTCCTGCCTAGGCAGTACAACTTTGTTAACAAATTCGAACAACACTTTGTGGGGTGGCTTCATCTCACTTTTGTATATAGCCTTGGGTTGAAGCTCTTCTTCATTGTCACCAAACTTCTTTGTAATAGAAAGGGAGGAAGGGAGATTCTCTAGACTTGGCCATTTGAGTTTCTTGTAATCATTGTACCTTACAGCAGGTACACCTAAGGTCTCTCCCATTTCCTTGTTATCAAAACTCACTGTTACCTCCCTTCGCCACACTAGTGACTTTGCCATTTTTTATCTTACAATTTGCCTTGAACTCCACAATCTCAGTTCTGACAAGCTTTCTTTCCATCTGAAGGACTATGTCCTTCCAGCAGTTGTAACTTTTCCAGCATCATCATCCTGCCTTCCTCTTCCAAGTTTCTGAGGAGTCTATCTTTCAAGATGGTTCTTTTCCCAAACTTAACCATATTGTCCTTCTCTGCCTCAGATTCTTCTTCTTCTTCACTCCCTTCTTCTTCTTCTACTACTTTCACTTTTATGGACTTCAAGGCAGACCTGGTTCTTATAGCCAAGGTAGAGGGCCCTGCAGACTTTGTCTTTGAAACAGACTTCTTTGTGGAAGTCTTGATCTTCTTCGCCTTTGGAGTCACAACCTCCATTTCTTCTGCTTCCTTTTCATCACGAAGAACCAGGTCCATTTCCTCAATTTCAACCACCTTCTTATTTCCCTTTGTGGCAGCTTTTCTCTTACTTTCTTCTAGGGCCTTTTCAAGTTCAACCTCACTCTGCTTCCTCTGACTCCTTGTAGCTCTTCTTCTTGTAGAAGGAGTCACTATAGGGATAGAAGAGGTAGCCTTTTTTTTCTTGTTTGCCCTCGCAGTGCCAGGAATTTTAACTCCTGAACTCTTTTTCCTTTTAGGATTGTAGCTGTCGGACACTCTTCTCAATAGGTCTTTAAGGGGTTCTTGCACAGATGGAATAGGTTCTTGGAACTTCTTCCTGAACCTAACCAACCCCTCAGTAGCTTCGCCTGACCCACTTTCCCTTTTTCTCCTACACTTTCTTCTTCTCAAGTAGATTCCTCACTCCATGCTACCATAGCTTTAGTTTCTTCAGTCAAGCCAATAGGAGTAGGTGAAGATTCAGCCCCTCTTTGTCCCATTCCTTTTACATCTCCTTGAGCACCCTCACTCTCCTTTTATTTTCTCTTTTTATTTTTACCATCAATTTTCCCAGACTCAATGGTCTCTACCCCAGCCACAGTTCCTACCTGAACAAATCTTTTTTTAAGATTTTGCAACAACCTCAGAGATTATTTCAAATGTAATTTTAGGGCCAGATGTTACCTGCTCTGTTTTAGAAGAAATAGTTTCTTCCTCCTCAGTTGCAGACTTGAAAGAATCTTCAGGTTTTTGGGGTTCATCTGACTGACTTGCCTTCAGTTGTTCATTGATTTTCTTGATTCTTTCTCCTCCAGTGATTATTTTGCGAGCAAGCATCTTGAATCTTCCTTTATTAGAGATAGGTGTGGTTGAGGGTATGGTTGAAGGAGTGGATGTGGATTCTTTGGGTGGTGATGAGGGATTTCCAGATACGTTAGCCATTGATGGTTAGAGGGTGAGAGAAGATAGAGAGAATTGTTTGGCGGCTGAAAATTTAGAAGTGAAAAAACAACTAAGGCTTAATCAATATAAAGAGACAGAGTTTAATTGGGTAACGCCAACTTTTTCAGAAACTCAGAAGTCTAATCAAACTAGAAATTAGTTTGAAGAGACGTTGAAGACTCTCCCTAGAATCTAGGTACTGTGTTTTGGGACTCTATTTGGATGAAACTGGTTCATTTCGTAACAGATAAGCTCAAGGAGGTTAGGATTAAATGCAGAGTGGAGAGTACGTACCATGTAATCTTGATGAACCAGGTTCTTTACTGAGAAATCTCTTATGTAAGTCTGAATTTTCCAAGAAAATAAAGATAATATTATTAGATATTAATGAGACATTTTAACACACGGCATAAGAGTAAACTGATTAAAGTATGAGGCGGAGCAAAATCTAATCTAATTATGTACAAAAATTCACAGATTTTCTAACCAATTTTTTGAGTTAGAACTGGTTCGTTTTAGGCGATCTTAATCATCCCTAATTCTAACATGTTCCTTTCAAAGTGATCTCTACTTAGAGCTTTTGTGAATATGTCAGCTATTTGCTTGCCGGTAGCACAAAATTCCACAATGATCAAAATTTTTTCATAGTTATCCCTCAAAAAGTGATGCCTAATATCTATGTGCTTAATTCTTTTGTGATGAACCGGGTTCTTGATCATACTAATCGCACTTGCGTTATCACGAAATATGGAGATATAACCTACGTCAATTTCAAAGTCCATTAATTGTTGTTTGATCCAAACAATTGAGCACAACATGAGGCAGCAACAACATACTCAGCTTCAGCAGTAGATAAGGCCACATAATTTTGCTTTTTAGTAGCGCAAGACACAAGACATGAGCTAAGAAAGTGTGCCATACCTGAGATGCTCTTTCTATCCACAAGAAAACCTACATAATTAGCATCAGCATATGTCACTAAGTTGAAATTACTACCTTTTGGATACCATAGACAAATGTCAGTGGTTCCTTTTAGGTATCTTAAGATCCTCTTGACAGCAATTAAGTGAGACTTCTTTGGATTGGCTTGAAATCTAGCATAAAGGCCTACACTAAAAATAATGCCAGGTCTTCTAGCAGTGAGATATAACAAAGAGCCAATCATTCCCCTATACAACTTCTGATCAACAGATGAACTAGGGTCATCTACATCCAATTTTCTGGTTGTTGCTATAGGAGTGTCAATTTCTTTGGAATCTTCTATTTTAAACCTTTTAAGCAACTCTTTCACATACGTCTACTGATGGATCATAGTTCTATTTGAATTTTATTTAATCTGTAAGCCTAAGAAGAAATTAAGCTTACCCATCATACTCATTTCAAATTCACTCCCCATTAGTTTAGCAAATTCTTTACTTAACTTATCAGTGGTTTCTCCAAAGATTATATCATCAACATATATCTGAACTACTAAGAGATATTTACCTTTTTCTTTCAAGAATAAAGTATTGTCAATTTTACCTCTCTTGTAGCCATGCTCAAGCAAGAATTTTGATAATCTTTCATACCATGCTCTTGGAGCCTGCTTCAGCCGATAAAGTGTCTTGTCAAACTTGTACACATGATCAGGACATTCCTTGCTTTCAAAGCCCAGAGGTTGCTTGACAAATACTTCTGCGTTTAGATAGCCATTGAGGAAGGTACTCTTGATATCCATCTGATAGAGAGTGAATTCCATGTAAGTAGCAAAGCAAAAGGAGTTTAATTGCCTTCAATCTTGCAACTGGAGCAAAAGTCTCATTATAGTATATGCCCTCCTCTTGACTATATCCTTGAACCACTAATCTTGCCTTGTTCGTTGTAACTATTCCATCTTCGTCAAGTTTGTTTCTGAAGACCCATTTTGTGCCAATTACTGATCTGTCCTAGGGTCTTGTTACCAGATGCCAAACTTGAATTCTCTCAAATTGGTTGAGTTCATCTTGCATTGCATTTACCCAGTCTGCCTCCTACAAAGCCTCAGCAATATTTTTAGGTTCAATAAGAGATAAAAAAGTATCAAAAGCATAAAGATTCTTCAAAGAAGATCTGGTTTTTATTCCAGAGGTTGGATAAGTAATTATTTCTCAATGGGATGAGAACTTTGATACTTGTAAGGTTTCACAACTAGTTGGTTTCCCCTAGATGTTCTTTCAATGTTTTGTTGCTGAGGAACAGGTTCATGGACAGGTTTCCTCGAGGTTTGAGGATTAGTTCCTCTTTGTTCAATTCCCCCTGTCAAGTTGCCCTGGTGGAAGGACCTGTTCCATCACCCGTTCCTTCTTCTGGTGCAGCTTCAGTCTGAGTTGTGGTTTCATTTGAGTTTCTTACCAGCCCAATTGCTTCATCATCATGTTTCTACGTCTCAGAAAGAATGTTAGTTTCATAAAAAACCACATGTACACTTTCTTCTACACACATAGTTCTTTTGCTATAAATCTTATAAGCTTTACTATGTGAAGAATATCCCAAGAATACTCCCTCATAACTTCTGGGAACAAACTTACCTAAGGAGTCTTTACCATTATTGTGCACAAAGCACTTGCATCCAAATGCCCTATGATAGGATATGCTCGGCTTTCTCCCTTTAATTAACTCATAGGGAGTCCTCTCAACAAGAGATCTAGTCATGCACCTATTTATAATGTAACATGTAGTGTTCATAGCTTCTGCCCAGAAACTATGAGGCAGTTTACTAGAAAGAAGCATAATCCTAGCCATTTCTTCCAATGTCCTTTTCTTTATTTCAACTACTCCATTTAGTTGTGGAGTCCTAGGAGCAAAAAAATTATGATTTATGCCATGCTCATCAATAAATTCAGTAAATTTAGCATTCTCAAATTCAATACCATGATCAGACCTAATTGATGTAAGTTGATTACGTAGTTATTCTGAGTTTCTCTAACAACAGAAGTGAACATATAAAATATTTCATCTTTAGATGTTAAAAACAATGTCCAAGTAAACCTAGAGTAATCATCAACAAGCATCATCACATATCTCTTACCACCTCTGCTCAATGTTCTCATTAGTCCACAAAGATCCATATGGACCAGTTCCCTCGTCTTGGTGGTGCTTACCACTCTCTTGCTTTTGAATGAGGATCTTACCTGCTTCCCCCTTGCACAAGCCACACAAACATTATCTTCCTTGAACCTAATGGTAGGCAGCCCTATCACCAAGTCCTCGGAGACTAGTTTGTTGAGTTGACTTAGACTGGCATGTTTAAGTATCTTGTGCCAAAGGAGGGGATCATTATCTGAAAGTATGGATAGATCTAAAACATATATGTTGTTCACTTTTTTTCCCTGCAAAACTATCTTGTCAGTGGTAATATTAATCATAAAGTATTTTGTAGAGATGAATGCTACCATATTACCTCTATCACACAATTGTGATACACTTATTAGACTGTACTTCAGTCCATCTATCAAGTAGACATTCTCAATAGAGTGAGAATCAGTCTTACCTACCTTTTTAACCATAATAATCTCACCTTTCTTCTCATTTCCAGAGGAGACATTACCTCCTTTAAGGTCCTCAAGTGAAAGGAACTAATTTTTGCGTCCTGTCATGTGCTTTGAGTAGCCACTATCTATGTACCATATTTGGCTGCACCCCTTCACTTGGACCTCAGATTCATCATCAAATTCTTCAATGGCCATGTGTGTTTGTTCATCCTCATCATCATCATGTGAGCTTTCATTTGATCTTTCTCCCCAAGCAACGACCATAGCCTTGGTTGATCCTTTATTGTTGCTTTTCTTGGGTTGAACCTGTTGCTTCTTCCTGTTCCTTCGTTCAGCTCTTTCCTTCTTCCATTCAATTTTCCATAAAGGACAGTTCTTGATGTGGTGATCGGTCTTTTGGCACTTGCAGCAGCAATCATTAGTTTTCTTTTTAGGAGCTTTTGACTTATAGCTTCCACTTCTTGAAGAACCTTTTTCTCTTCTCAGGTACTTCTTGAAGTGCTTGGTGATCATAGCTTAACTAGCTTTGTTTTAATTTGAAAAAGAAAAGAAATTCACACAAATATGTCTTTCTTCTAATTTTGGTAAGACTAGTAATTTATAAATTTTCCATAATAGTTTCTTATATTTTTCTAGTTTTTAATTTTAGTGTAGTATCTTTAATTTTGATTATCATTCATATTTAAAAAAAAAAGAGAGAAAGGAAAAGAACCAATACAAAAATGCCACCTTGCAAGATTCTTCCATATATTTTGTAACAAACTCACTTACACACTCCACACACCACACGTTGGATTCTTTTTTACAGAAATCTCCTGCACATTTTTCTTTCTCCCCAAGACACACACAGAGCTCACACCCCCGTCTCCCTCCAACTCATTTCTTCTCCCTTATCTCTTTTATATAAACACACACATAACACACAAAGGGGG
>MCJB01049356.1:2181-53598 GCA_002018475.1 Nicotiana obtusifolia
ATAGAGCCGTCGGATTCACAATGGGCATGCGAGGCATTTTATGTCAACAAAAGAGCTGAGCAGACAAGAGGAAAACTCAGGTTAGTTATTAATTACCAGCCACTAAACCATTTCCTCCAAGATGATAAATTTCCCATACCAAATAAACTCACTCTTTTCTCCCACTTAGCCAAGGCCAAATATTTTTCCAAGTTTGATTTAAAATCTGGATTTTGGCAATTGGGAATCCACCCGGAAGACCGACCCAAAACGGGATTTTGCATCCCCGATCATCAATTCCAGTGGAAAGTCATGCCCTTCGGTTTGAAAACTGCACCCTCCTTGTTCCAAAAAGCCATGATAAAAATCTCCCAACCCATCCTCCATACCTCATTAGTTTACATTGATGATATCCTGTTATTTAGTGAGACATTGGACGAACATGTCAACCTGCTTCGTCAATTTGAGGCATTGGTAACAAAGTACGGGATCATGCTATCAGCAAAAAAGATGGTACTTGCTCAAAAGGAGATTGATTTTCTTGGAATGTATTTTGCCCGAGGTGAATACAGTCCAGGACTGCATATATATCAGGAACTACTTAAATTTTCGGATAGCAACCTCACAACAAAGCAGATCCTACAGTTCTTGGGTGTCATCAATTATGTTAGAGATTTCATCCCAAATATCTCTACATACATTTCACCACTCACAAAAATGCTCAAGAAAAATGCAACATCATGGGGAGAGAAACAGGATGAAGCAGTCAGAAAAATAAAGGAGATATGTAAAAATGTCAAGTCTCTCTACATCCCTTCAGATAGGAAGAAGATACTGCAAACTGATGTCAGCCATGAATATTAGAGTGCGGTTCTATTTGAAGAAAAAGATGGCCGACGAAAAATATGCGGATACGCCAGCGGAAAGTTTAAAGATTCCGAGCAACATTATCATTCCACCTTCAAGGAAATTCTTGCAATAAAGAATGGAATCAAGAAATTCAATTTCTTCCTTATCCATACAGAATTTCTAGTGGAAATGTATATGAAGGCTTTCCCAAAAATGATCCGGATAAATTCAAAAATTATCCCCAATCCTCAGATTCATAGATGGGCTCAATGGTTTTCTCCATACAAGTTTCAAGTCAAGCACCTGAAAGGAAAGGATAATATTCTCGCAGATTTTCTATCGCGACCGGAAGAATTCTTAAAAAGATTTTCTCCAGCAAAACCGAAGCCAAACAGCCACATCTTTATGTTTTCAAACACACCGGAAACTAGTTCATTAAAGCCAACAGATCATCAATTATTATGGAAAGAAGAACTTATTATGAGCTCCAAGTTTTCCGGCAATATGGAGGATCCATTCTCAAACCTTTTGGTGTCAATCCAGAATATCCATTCTGCCATATATTCATAGCTCAAGCCAATGATTTTCCACAAGAATTATTATGGTTTTTCTGGTACCTATGCCATCAGTATTATATTTTCATGGAATTCAAGTGCAACGTTTTCAAGGATTTTGATGCCATTGCACCAGCCCTTAGAATATTTTTACTATGGTTTAAACCTAGAAGATATTGGATTAAATGTTTTAGCGATTCCTATGCAGCAAAATTATTCATGTTTCATAGGCCAGTAAAGATTATTAATGGAAAAGTCCAGGCGCAAGCAGAGGCATCATTCTGGTGAAAATTTCCCGTGTCCATTTTATCCATGGAGGACGAGTATAGCGAGGCACAAAGAATCATTTTCCACTAAAATAAGTGCATCCCAAAAGAGATATGGCCAAAAGAATGGGCTAGCTGGAACTATACCAGTACCCATCCTCACTGGGAAAGAGTCCGGGAAGCTGCAAAAGAATATCAAACACCATATGAAGTCACCCGGATTACATCTCTCAGTCCAAAGGGAAAGGAACATAGCAGCGACGAACCGACAAGTTCCAGGCGCTACTTCACAAGGTCTTCGAAAAGATGCCTTGAAGGCAATCCAGTGATCAATAAAGGATAATTGCCTTAATCCTTGCTAATCCCACCTTAATCCTCCATTACCTATCAAAAAATCCTCAAAAATATCCTACCCATGCCAAGACAAATTCCCACATCTTTCCATACTAGCCGGGCCCTACTTCTCGTTGTTTTCCTACCATAATCATCCAAAAACTCTCAAAACATATCCTACCCATGACAAGACGAATTTCCACATCTTTCCATGCTATGCGGGCCCCATTTCACCTTGTTTTCACATGCTTTCACATGCCTCCACATGCTTCTTCACATGCAACACAATGCAGTCACATGGCGTCACATGCTTTCACATGCCACACCATGTATATTTCACCCCGTTCACATGCTTTTAGTGGTTTTGCCTAAAGTCCTTCACATGCCGAGAGGGACTCGCTTGATGGCGCTACTTCACAAGGTCTTCGAAAAGATGCTTGGAAGACAATTCGGTGATCGATAAAGGATAATTCGGAAAACTTTTGTGCGTCTCTTGGATCTTGATCTTCCATCCGGAATTCTTGGCCATTTGAACCTCCTGAATTCTTTCCGTCGTCTGGACGTGCTGCAGGAACATTCTGATCCGGTGATCAGATCAGTTTTGCGGCATGCCTTGTCAAGCGCTGGATTGTGCTGGATAATTTGCTTCAAGGCTGAGCGCTTTGTACAAATTTCATCCAATGCGACGAAAATAGCCTGCCTGATGTAACCAATTTGTGGGATGGTGATGGACTGGAACTTTTCTTCAATGATGGTCATGGTTCGGCTTGCTAACAGCTTTGGAAGAGAAGAGATGAAAGCTTGCTTCAGATTGATGTCTCCGCCGATTTCAAAATATATCTTGGCCATTTTTTGAAAGTGTCTGTCAATGTCATTTCTGTCGAATGACACGCACTTCATCTCGAAGAGTTGTCTTCGCATTTTCTCCTATCGTTGGCCAGTATCTCCGCAGAAAACTTCATGTAGGACCCGGATGTTGAAGGCAAAATCTTGGGAAGTAAGAAACATATTCTTGTCTTGAAATCCAAGTGAGTTCCACCAATCTCTGAGGATTCCCGAGATTCGTGAAGTGAATTCTGACAAGATGACATACTTTTCTCGTTCTACCAAATATTTGGTCACCATCCAAGTATAGAAGTCTTGGATCCTCTGAGGCCATTTTGAAACCTTGACGTAGTCTAAGGTAAAAGTATGGAAAGCAGTTCCAACTGGTTTGGACGCCATGGGCTCATATCTTCTTTCTGGGATCGGCTCATCTGTCAGGCCTTCTTGTTCGTCATCTATCTCAGATACCTCTGGCTCTCTTGGCTGATTGACAAATATTAGGGGATTATCGTCTTCGGAAGAGTTCGTTATGGATTCATTTCTTGATTGACAGCTATCTTCCGTTGATTCATCCTCTGATGAATTTAGAGATTCGGACCACGGAGTCTCTTCATCCGATATGCATCTCGGCTGAGAGACATAGAGGTCTGGAGCCTTCTGGTCAGAAATCATAAGATTTTCTAGGGTGGACCCTTTTGAGCTTTCTGCATGGTCTCGTCTTTTCTTGGCTTGTTTTTGTGCTGCAATGGCATCTTTCCTTTCCCAAACCAATTTTGCAATATCAAACTCCTGTTCTCCTTTTATAGGTTGGGTAAAAGAGAATGGATTCTGGGAGGCTGATGAAAAAGTAGAAAAGGTGTTGTCTAATTTAGGTGGGGAATATGGTTGTGGAGATATCGGGAAAAAGGTAGGTTTTGAGGTGACAACTGGGGTTATTTGTGGATTAGAGTGGTCATTTCTTAAGAGCTGAATCTGTTCTTTGATGGATACCGTCTCCTTTTGTTGTTGTTGGAAGAAGTGGAAGAGTGAAGTTCCTGGCGGACAAATCTCATATTGTAGATATGCCAACCTTAGTTCCAACGCTTTGATTAGTCCTTCATGGCGAGACGATGTTTGCTCCATATTTTTCTCAATTGTTTCCACCTTGCTCATCATTTTGTTTTGTGTATGAGCCACATTTTTTATAGTGTTGCCAATGTTGGTCAGGACTTTGTTTTGGCAGATGGAGTTTTCGGATTGCCAGTTTATTGTCGCCTCGATGTCACTAGTTGGGGGTTTTTCTCCAGTAGGCAGCACTACGTTTTTCTTGGGAATTTTTGGAGTATGGCTAATTCCCTCTTTTTCAAAAGGTTGTAGTGAAGGAAAATCATGGGTATGGCTGGAGCTTGAAGAACTTAACATGAATATCTGTGGTTGTGGGGGATTTTTGATTTTCGGAATTGGTGGAGTTTTAGGATCAGGTGGCTTTTTGGGTTGTGAAGTATGGACTGGTGGTGACTCGGGTTTGGGTGTAGTTTCATTATCCTCCCAACTTGGAGTGAATTTTTCTGGTAATTTTGGCCATTCCTAGGGTTTGTAACTGACAAGAAATTCATATTTACCTGGACGGCTTAATGAGCCAATTGAAGGGTCTTTATTTTCATATCTGGCTCGAAATTGTTTTTTAGTGGTTTTGCCCTTTTTCTTGGATTTTGGTTTGGTTTTGTTGAGGTTGCACTTTTCTTCATAGTATTCTCCATTTGGATCTTCGAAACAGTCTTGACAGTCGCAATCAAGATCTGAAGGGCAGTGTCCCGTAAAGGGGCATTTGAACCACCAAATTTTTGATCCATTTTTGTCGAAAGTTCGACACCAATCATGTTCTTCCATGATCCTTTGTATGTTCCAAAAGAGCTCTGTATCAGGTTCAAGGTATGTATCTGTTGTATCTTTGGGTTGGATCATTTGGCAAGAAAAGATGGTTTTATTGGGTTTTTTGAGGTGGGAATGGTCGAAACTTATGCAAACAGTTTTGTCATTTCTTTTGGTAAAGGTTGGTTCACCAGATTGTAGGGATTCCTCTGATTCTCTCAACTTTTCATAATTTGTGATCCAGGAATCAGGAAGAATTTTGACAAGCTCATCTCTTGAAATTTGTCTGGGTATTTGGGTGCACATGGTATTTCCTTTAGTGGCATCAATGTTTAGGAGAAGAGCATTTTCTCCTCCTGGAAGACAGAGATCCATGGCGTGATTCTAGACTTGCCATGCCATTTGGCGGTGAAGAGTAGCTTGTATGGAATCATTGGCTTGAGGGGCTCCTTTGATTTGGACTTGGATTTTAAGAGATTCGGTTAAGTAGGGATCATAGAGAGACATGTTGAAGTTAGGAAAGATTGTTATGAAAACAGTCCCGGCATTCAAGATGACTTCGGCAGTACCTAAGTTTGCATGTTGGTACTCCAAATATCTGGTATCGAGAAGAGAAAGTCGAGCTACCACCAGCTGACCTTTTCTTCCGTGATAAGTTAGAGCAATTCGGATAGCACCAAAATGGATATGGGTAAACCCATGCTCTCTCCATTGCCTGGGAAAATCGTCTGGGATTTGAAGGGTGATAAATTGTTCTTCTCTGGTGGCGAGGATAGGATGCTGGTCAAGTTTTGACGCAGCAACATATTCTTTGACTCTTTTTGGTCTATGTTGGACAAGGGAACGTATTTGGGTCCATGGGGCAAATGATTTTTTGGCGAAGGCTGAGTAAGGATTTATGAGGGGTAGTTCAGTGGAAGACACTTTTTATTCGTCTGTTAATATATCTATTTCGTAAAGGTAATCATATTTTTTGGACAGGGTTTGGTACAGGGTAGGTGACATATTCATTTTAGCTAAGGAAGACGAAGATGGAAACGACTCAGACATATTTAGTAAACTGTTCCTCCCTCCGAAAGGATGGGCTGGCTCTGATACCACAGTATAAGCACAAAGCAAAGGACTCCGTGAAAGCAAGCCTAGTCGTAGGAATGACACCACAGTACGAGAAACAAAGCAAGAGACTCGAGGAAAGCAATCTTAATCATAGGTACGAAAGTTTACCTACAAAATAAAGGGGGCTGGCTCTTGCCAAGCTACACCAAGGGGCTGGCTCTTGCCAAGCTACACAAACAGTTAATTTGTTTATAGTCGCAAAAGTTTTCCTACAAAGGGGGCTGGCTTCAACCTTGCCAAGCTACACAACTCAGAAAACTTTTGTACTATAACCAACGTTAGCTGTTCATAACTCGGGAAACTTTCGCACTACAATAAGCTAACTTTCAAAGGGTACACTTACTCTATTTTCATATATGGACCGTACTATAATAAACTAACTTTCAAAGAGTACACTTACTTTATTTTCATACATGGACCGATCTTTCCATCCATTCGAAAAGAAGAACAAGGGGGAAATTTAGAAAGAACTCATATGTAATATATCACAAGAGATTTACAAAGAGTGGACGAAAATTACAAGAAAATTCTAGGATGACTCTAGGGTTTTTTACAAGAGGATTTTCTGAACTTGTACAAGTTGATTTTCTGATGCGAATACAAGATGATTACAAGATGATCCGACAACTACTACAAGCCCTCCTTTATATAGGACTAGGAGGTTATTACAAGACAAACATTCTAGATAAAGGAAACCTATCTTACATGGCAAACTTATGTACAAGCGGGTCCTTCTTGGCATGTGAAGGACTTTAGGCAAAACCACTAAAAACACTTGAAAGCATGTGAACGGGTTGAAATATACATGGTGTAGCATGTGAAAGCATGTGATGGGATGTGGCTGTATTGTGTTGCATGTGAAGAAGCATATGGAGGCATGTGAAAGCATGTGAAAACAAGGTGAAATGGGGCCCGCATAGCATGGAAAGATGTGAAAATTCGTCTAGGCATGGGTAGGATATGTTTTGAGAGTTTTTGGATGATTATGGTGGGAAAACAACGAGAAGTAGGGCCCGGCCAGTATGGAAAGATGTGGGAATTTGTCTTGGCATGGGTAGGATATTTTTGAGGATTTTTTGATAGGTAATGGAGGATTAAGGTGGGATTAGCAAGGATTAATGCAATTATCCTTTATCAATCGCTGAATTGCCTTCCAGGCATCTTTTCGAAGACCTTGTGAAATAGCACCTGGAACTTGACGGTTCGTCACTGCTATGTTCCTTTCCCTTTGGACTTAGAGATGTAATCCGCAACTTCAATCGGGAAATGTCGTCGGTTTTCTTTTCTCGGATGACTTCATATGGTGTTTGATATTCTTTTGCAGCTTCTCGGACTCTTTCCCAGTGAGGATGGGTACTGGTATAATGCCAGCTAGCCCATTCTTTTTGCCATATTTCTTTTCGGATGCACCTATTTTGCTGAAAAATGATTCTTTGTGCCTCGCTATACTCTTCCTCCATGGATAAAATGGACAAGGGAAATTTCCACCAGAATGATGCTTTTGCTTGCGCCTGGACTTTTCCATTAATAATCTTTACTGGCCTATGAAACATGAATAATTTTGCTGCATAGGAATCGCTGAAACATTTAATCCAATATCTTCTAGGTTTGAACCATAGTAAGAATATTCCTAAGGCTGGTGCAATAGCATTAAAATCCTTGAAGACGTTGCACTTGAATTCCATGAAAATATAATACTGATGGCATAGGTACCAGAAAAACCATAGTAGTTCTTTTGGAAAATCCTTGGCTTGAGCTATGAATATATGGCAGAATGGATATTCCGGATTGACGCCAAAAGGTTTGAGAATGGATCCTCCATATTGCCGGAAAACATGGAGCTCATAATAAGTTCTTCTTTCCACAATAATCAACGGATCAAAAGGATCCATAAGGTTGAACAATTCCGGTGGACGATCTGTTGGCTTTAATTAACTATTTCCCGGTGTATTTGAAATCATAAAGATGTGGCTGTTTGGCTTCAGTTTTGCTGGAGAAAATCTTTTTGAGAATTCTTCCAGTCGCGATAGAAAATCTGCGAGAATATTATCTTTTCCTTTCAAGTGCTTGAATTGAAACTTGTATGGAGAAAACCATTGAGCCCATCTGAGAATCTGAGAATTGGGGATAATTATTGAATTTATCCGGATCATTTTTGGGAAAGCCTTCATATCCATTTCCACTAGAAATTCTGTATGGATAAGGAAGAAATTGAATTTCTTGATTCCATTTTTTACTGCAAGAATTTCCTTGAAGGTGGAATGATAATGTTGCTCGGCATCTTTAAACTTTCCACTGGCGTATCCGCATAGTTTCCGTTGGCTATCTTTTTCTTCAAAGAGAACAGCACTCCAATATTCATGGCTGGCATCAGTTTGCAGTATCTTCTTTCCATCTGAAGGGATGTAGAGAGACTTGACATTTTTACATATCTCCTTTATTTTTCTGACTGCTTCATCCTGTTTCTCTCCCCATAATGTTGCATTTTTCTTGAGCATTTCTGTGAGTGGTGAAATGTATGTAGAGATATTTGGGATGAAATCTCTAACATAATTAATGACACCCAAGAACTGTTGAATCTGCTTTGTTGTGAGGTTGGTATCCGGAAATTTAAGTAGTTCCTGACATATATGCGGTCCTGGACTATATTCACCTCGGGCAAAATGCATTCCGAGAAAATGAATCTCTTTTTGAGCAAGACCATCTTCTTTGCTGAGAGCATGATTCCGTACTGTGTTACCAATGCCTCAAATTGACGAAGCAAGTTGACATGTTCGTCCAATGTCTCACTAAATAACAGGATATCATCAATGAAGACTAAGGAGGTATGGAGGATGGGTTGGAAGATTTTTATCATGGCTTTTTGGAATAAGGAGGGTGCAGTTTTTAAACCGAAGGGCATGACTTTCCACTGGCAGTGATGATCGGGGATGCAAAATCCAGTTTTGGGTCGGTCTTCAGAGTGGATTCCCACTTGCCAAAATCTAGATTTTAAATCAAACTTGGAAAAATATTTGGCCTTGGCTAAGTAGGAGAAAAGAGTGAGTTTATTTGGTATGGGGAATTTATCATCTTGGAGGAAATGGTTTAGCGGCTGGTAATTAATAACTAACCTGAGTTTTCCTCTTGTCTGCTCAGCTCTTTTGTTGACATAAAATGCTTCGCATGCCCATTGTGAATCCGATGGCTCTATCAGATCAAATTCCAAAAGTTCTTCGCATTCTTTCTTTGCAAGCTGAAGATGATCTGGATTCATGCCTGAATGACTGGCTTTTGTCGTATTGATACTTTCATTTTTCTTGAATGGGAGCTTGATAAAAAGCTCTTGGTTTTTCTATAATGGGCTTTTTCCCTTCTTCATGAATTCCTTGTGGGATTCAGCACATGAATGTTCAATGAGATGTTGCTCAATCTCTTTGATTTGTTCGTCCTTGGTGATCTAGAATAGCCTTGGAATTTCAGAATAAGGTCTGAACTGCTTTTTAAAAGCTATCCCATTGGCTTTGATCTGGAGTTGGTCTCTAAGCTGCCTGTAAATGTCGAATCCGATAATAAGATCCTTTCCTGGCACATCAGATCCTAGCAGCTTGGTTCTGTACTTCAGCGTCGGGAAGAACTCAATCGTGACCGGGTGCTTTGAATGACAGTTGTAGTTAAGATCGCATTTGATGCAGTGTTGAAATCCTGGAAATGCGGCACCCATTGATCTTCAGGGAAAATAGCAGGATTTATGAGTGAGGATGCAGCTTCGGTGTCAATGAAAGCAATAACTCGAGCTGGTTTATCCCATTTGGATGTATAGACCTTGAGTTCTACTTGAGGAACGACTGTGAGAGCATTGATCTCTTCTCGGGCTTCGATCACCGGTTTTGAAATCTGGTACTGATCATTGCCTTGGTCTTCATAGATATCAAGAGAAAAGATCGTTTCGTCATTGGGTTCGTCGTCCACAGAGAATATAGATTCAAGGTCCTCCTCTTTTGCAAGATGTATGCCAGTGTAGTCTTCAATTTCTTCGAGGAGTTTGACATATCTCCTTGATTGGGGACAATTTTTTGCAAAATGTCCAATTTTGTGGCAAATAAAGCATCTGTCTTTTTTGTGAAAATTTCCCGGCCGTCTACGCCAGAAATATTTTGTGCGCCTTTTGGATCTTGGACGTCCGTCTGGAATTCTTGGCCATCTGAATCTCCTAAATTCTTTCCATCGTCTGGACGAGCTACAGGAACATCCTGATCCGGTGATTAGATCAGCTTTGCGGCATGATTTGTCAAGCGCTGGATTGTGCTAGATAATTTGCTTTAAGGCTGAGCGCTTGGTACATATGTCATCTAGTGCGACGAATATAGCCTGCCTTATGTAACCAATCGGTGGAATGGTTATGGACCGGAATTTTTCTTCAATGTTAGTCATGGCTCGGCTTGCCAACAACTTTGGAAGTGACGAGACAAAGGCTTGCTTCAGATTGATATCGCCGCCGATCTCAAAGTATATCTTGGCCATTTTTTGAAAGTGTCTGTCAATGTCATTTCTGTCGAATGACACACACTTCATCTCGATGAGTTGTCTACGCATTTTCTCCTGTCTTTGGCCAGTATCTCCGTAGAAAACTTCATGTAGGATGCGAACGTTGAAGGCAAAATCTTGGGAAGTAAGAAACATATTCTTGTCTTGAAATGCAAGTGAGTTCCACCNAAGGAGATCCTCCAGTCTGCCTTGGAATATGCTTGCTTGCACTGAATTGGTTTTCCATAACGGGCTTTTCCCTTTCTTCATGAAATCCTTGTGGGATTCAGCACATGAATGTTCAATGAGATTCTGCTCAATCTCTTTGATCTGTTCGTCATCGGTGATTTGGAATAGCCTTGGAATTTCAGAATAAGGTCTGAACTGCTTTTTAAAAGCTATCCCGTTGGCCTTGATCTGGAGTTGATCTTTAAGCTGCCTATAAATGTCAAATCCAATAATAAGATCTTTGGCATATCTGATCCTAGCAGCTTGGTTCTGTACTTCAATGCTAGGAAGAACTCAATCGTGACTGGGTGCTTTGTAATGACAGTTGCTGTTAAGATTGCATTTGATGCAGTATTAAAATCCTTGAAATGCGGCACCCATTGATCTTCAGGGAAAACAGCAGGATTTATGAGTGAGGATGCAGCTCCGGTGTCGATGAAAGCAATAACTCGAGCTGGTTTATCCCATTTGGATGAATAGACATTGAGTTCTACTTGAGGTACGACTGTGAGAGCATTGATCTCCCTCGATCACTGATTTTGAAATTTGGTACTGATCATTGCCTTGATCTTCACAGATATCGAGAGAGAATATAGTTTCTTCATTAGGTTCATCATCCATAGAGAATATGGATTCAAGGTCCTCTTCTTTTGCAAGATGTATGCCAGTGTAATCTTCAATCTCTTCCAGGAGTTTGAAGAGAAAAGTATGTCATCCTGTCAGAACTTACTTCACGATTCTCGGGAATTCTCAGAGATTGGTGGAACTCACTTGCATTTCAAGACAAGAATATGTTTCTTACTTCCCAAGATTTTGCCTTCAACGTTCGCATCCTACATGAAGTTTTCTGCGGAGATACTGGCCAACGACAGGAGAAAATGCGAAGACAACTCTTCGAGATGAAGTGTGTGTCATTCCACAGAAATGACATTGATAGACATTTTCAAAAAATGGCCAAGATATATTTTGAAATCGGCGGAGATATCAATCTGAAACAAGCCTTCGTCTCTTTCCTTCCAAAATTGCTAGCAAGTCGAGCCATGACCATCATTGAAGAAAAGTTCCAGTCCATAACCATCCCACAAATTGGTTACCTCAGGCAGGCTATTTTCGTCGCATTAGATGACATTTGTACAAAGCGCTCAGCCTTAAAGCAAATTATCCAGCACAATCCAGCGCTTGACAAAGCATGCCGCAAAACTGATCTAATCACCGGATTAGGATGTTCCTGCTGCTCGTCCAGAAGACATAAAGAATTCAGGAGATTCAGATGGCCAAGAATTCCAGATGGACGTTTAAGATCCAAAAGGGGACAAAATATTTCAAACGCAGAAGGCCAGGAAATTTTCACAAGAAGGACAGATGCTTTATTTGCCAAAAAATTGGGCATTTTGCAAAAAATTGTCCCCAATCAAGAAGATCTGTCAAACTCCTGGAAGAGATTGAAGATTACACTGGCATACATCTTGCAAAAGAAGAGGACCTTGAATCCATATTCTCTATGGATGATGAACCTAATGAAGAAACTATATTCTCTCTCGATATCTATGAAGATCAAGGCAATGATCAGTACCAAATTTCAAAATCAGTGATCGACGCCCGAGAGGAGATCAATGCTCTCACAGTCGTACCTCAAGTTGAACTCAAAGTCTATTCATCCAAATGGGATAAACCAGCTCGAGTTATTGCTTTCATCGACACCGGAGCTGCATCCTCACTCATAAATCCTGCTGTTTACCCTGAAGATCAATGGGTGCCGCATTTCAAGGATTTCAATACTGCATCAAATGCAATCTTAACAACAACTGTCATTACAAAGCACCCAGTCACGATTGAGTTCTTCCCAGCATTAAAGATCAACTCCAGATCAAGGCCAACGGGGTAGCTTTTAAAAAGCAGTTCAGACCTTATTCTGAAATTCCAAGGCTATTCCAAATCACCGATGACGAACAGATCAAAGAGATTGAGCAGAATCTCATTGAACATTCATGTGCTAAATCCCACAAGGATTTCATGAATAAAGGGAAAAGCCCGTTAGGGAAAAACCAAGAGTTTTTTATCAAGCTCCCTTTCAAGAAAAATGAAAACATCAATCCGACAAAGGCCAGTCATTCAGGCATGAATCCAGATCATCTTCAGCTTGCAAAGAAAGAATGCGAAGAACTTTTGGAATTTGATCTGATAGAGCCGTCGGATTCACAATGGGCATGCGAAGCATTTTATGTCAACAAAAGAGCTGAGCAGACAAGAGGAAAACTCAAGTTAGTTATTAATTACCAGCCACTAAACCATTTCCTCCAAGATGATAAATTTTCCATACCAAATAAACTCACTCTTTTCTCCCACTTAGCCAAGGCCAAATATTTTTCCAAGTTTGATTTAAAATCTGGATTTTGGCAATTGGGAATCCACCCTGAAGAACGACCCGAAACGGGATTTTGCATCCCAGATCATCACTTCCAGTGGAAAGTCATGCCCTTCGGTTTAAAAACTGCACCCTCCTTATTCCAAAAAGCCATGATAAAAATCTTCCAACCCATCCTCCATACCTTCTTAGTTTACATTGATGATATCCTATTATTTAGTGAGACATTAGACGAACATGTCAACTTGCTTCGTCAATTTGAGGCATTGGTAACAAAGTACGGGATCATGCTCTCAGCAAAGAAGATGGTTCTTGCTCAAAAAGAGATTGATTTTCTTGGAATGCATTTCGCCCGAGGTGAATATAGTCCATGACCGCATATATGTCAGGAACTACTTAAATTTCCAGATACCAACCTCACAACAAAACATATCCAACAGTTCTTGGGTGTCATCAACTATGTTAGAGATTTCATCCCAAATATCTCTACATACATTTCACCACTCACAGAAATGCTCAAGAAAAATTCAACATCATGGGGAGAGAAACAGGATGAAGCAGTCAGAAAAATAAAGGAGACATGTAAAAATGTCAAGTCTCTCTACATCCCTTCAGATGGGAAGAAGATACTGCAAATTTATGCCAGCCATGAATATTGGAGTGCTGTTCTATTTGAAGAAAAAGATGGCCAACGAAAAATATACGGATACGCCAGTGGAAAGTTTAAAGATGCCGAGCAACATTATCATTCCACCTTCAAGGAAATTCTTGCAGTAAAGAATGAAATCAAGAAATTCAATTTCTTCCTTATCCATACAGAATTTCTAGTGGAAATGGATATGAAGGCTTTCCCAAAAATGATCCGGATAAATTCAAAAATTATCCCCAATCCTCAGATTCTCATATGGGCTCAATGGTTTTCTCCATACAAGTTTCAAGTCAAGCACCTAAAAGGAAAGGATAATATTCTTGCAGATTTTCTATCACGGCCGGAAGAATTCTCAAAAAGATTTTCTCCACCAAAACTGAAGCCAAACAGCCATATCTTTATGTTTTCAAACACACCGAGAACTAGTTCATTAAAGCCAACAGATCATCCACCGGAGTTGTTCAACCTCATGGATCCCTTTGATCCGTCAATTATTATGGAAAGAAGAGCTTATTATGAGCTCCAAGTTTTCCGGCAATATGGAGGATCTATTCTCAAACCTTTTGGTGTCAATCCAGAATATCCATTATGCCATATATTCATAGCTCAAGCCAAGGATTTTCCAAAAGAACTACTATGGTTTTTTTGGTACCTATGCCATCAGTATTATATTTTCATGGAATTCAAGTGCAACGTCTTCAAGGATTTTGATGCTATTGCATCAGCCCTTAGAATATTTTTACTGTGGTTCAAACTAGAAGATATTGGATTAAATGTTTCAGCGATTCCTATGCAGCAAAATTATTCATGTTTCATAGGCCAGTAAAGATTATTAATTGAAAAGTTCAGGCGCAAGCAGAAGCATCATTCTGGTGGAAATTTCCCGTGTCCATTTTATCCATGGAGGAAGAGTATAGCGAGGCACAAAGAATCATTTTCCAGCAAAATAGGTGCATCCCAAAAGAAATATGGCCAAAAGAATGGGCTAGCTGGAATTATACTAGTACCCATCCTCATTGGGAAAGAGTCCGGGAAGCTGCAAAAGAATATCAAAAACCATATGAAGTCATCCGAGAAAGGATCACTGACGACATTTCTCGATTAAAGTTGCGGATTACATCTCTCAGTCCAAAGGGAAAGGAACATAGCAGTGACGAACCGTCAAGTTCCAGGCGCTACTTCACAAGGTTTTCGAAAAGATGCCTGGAAGGCAATTCAGTGATCGATAAAGGATAATTGCCTTAATCCTTGCTAATCCCACCTTAATCCTCCATTACCTATAAAAAATCCTCAAAAATATCCTACCCATGCCAAGACAAATTCTCACATCTTTCCATACTAGCCGGGCCCTACTTCTCGTTGTTTTCCTACCATAATCATCCAAAAACTCTCAAAACATATCCTACCCATGCCTAGACGAATTTCCACATCTTTCCATGCTATGCGGGCCCCATTTCACCTTGTTTTCACATGCTTTCACATGCCTCCACATGCTTCTTCACATGCAACACAATACAGCCACATGCCATCACATGCTTTCACATGCTACACCATGTATATTTCAACCCGTTCACATGCTTTCAAGTGTTTTTAGTGGTTTGCCTAAAGTCCTTCACATGCCAAGAAGGACCCGCTTGTAGATAAGTTTGCCATGTAAGATAGGTTTGCTTTATCTAGAATGTTTGTCTTGTAATAACCTCGTAGTCCTATATAAAGGAGGGCTTGTAGTAGTTGTAGGATCATCTTGTAATCATCTTGTAATAATCTTGTAATTATCTTGTATTCGCATAAAAAAATCACCTTGTACAAGTTCAGAAAATCCTCTTGTAAAAAACCCTAGAGTCATCCTAGAATTTTCTTGTAATTTTCGTCCACTCTTTCTAAATCTCTTGTGATATATTACATATGAGTTCTTTCTAAATTTCCCTCTTGTTCTTCCTTTCGAATGGATGGAATGGTCGGTCCATGTATGAAAATAAAGTAAGTGTACTCTTTGAAAGTTAGCTTATTATAGTACGGTCCATGTATGAAAATAGAGTAAGTGTACTCTTTGAAAGTTAACTTATTGTAGTGCAAAAGTTTCCCGAGTTATGAACAGCTAACGTTGGTTATAGTACAAAAGTTTTCTGAGTTGTGTAGCTTGGCAAGGTTGAAGCCAGCCCCCTTTGTAGGAAAACTTTTGCGACTATAAACAAATTAACTGTTTGTGTAGCTTGGCAAGAGCCAGCCCCCTTTATTTTGTAGGGAAACTTTCGTACCTATGATTAAGCTTGCTTTCCTCGAGTCTCTTGCTTTGTTTCTCGTAATGTGGTTTCCTACCTACGATTAAGCTTACTTTCACGGAGTCCTTTGCTTTGTTCTTATACAGTGGATAGCAAAGAAAGAAAAGTTGAAGATGGCTAGCAAAAGAGGGCCATGTAGCTGGGGAGTGATGCTGACACTGCCTGATGTTCTAGATGCATACTAGCATGGTTGGCTTGACTGGTGTGCTTCTGAGGCTGCTGCATTCCTTAGAAACTTCATGTATATGTATGTTCTGCTTCTGAGTGTCTTGTGCTTGTGAGTGTTGTAGTTTCTGATGAAGAGATGAATTCTATCCATAGAGTTGCTGGTGTTGCTACTGCTGTTGTGGAGATCTTATGTTTCTGTGTGTTGTGGCTTCTGCTGGAATGGTGCTTGTGTTGCCTTCTTGCTGCTGGTGTTGCTGTTGTTGCCACAGTTGCTGTTGCTGCTGCTGGTACTACTGTTGCTGTTGCTGCTATTACTACTGCTGGTGCTATAATTGCTGCTGCTTATGCTTTTGCTGAGTTTGTGAGAGAGCTGCACTTGTATCTGCTGCTTAGTTGATGGATACCTTATGCTGCTGCTGCTGCTGTTGTGGAGGGCTGTGTACTGCCTGCCTTGTGCTTGTGAGCAGGCTGCTTTGCAATACTTGCTTGGGTGTCCTGATGTATCTGCATCTTCTACTGAAGTGATAGTTGTGTATCCTTCTTACTGCTGCTGCTGTTGTTGTTGCTGGTGCTGCTATTGCTACTGCTGCTGTAGCTGCTGCTGCTATTACCAATGCTGCTGTTGTTGTTGTTGCTGCTGCTATTGCTGTTGCTACTGTTACTGCTGCTGCAGCTGTTATTACTGCTTCTGTTGCTGCATTCTTTGAAGTCTGCTTGTGGTTCTGTGTGCTGCTCCTGCTGATTGCCTTGTGTTTCTGTTGCTGGTAGCTTCTGGTAGAGTGATGAGTATGTATCCATCTTGTTGCTATTAGTGCTGGTGCTGTTAATGTTGGTGCTGCAGCTATTCTTATTGCTATTGTTGATGTTGTTGCTGCTATTGTGGAGCTGTTGTGGAATTGTGTGTTGAAGTGATGAGCTGTGTTGTTGTTGCTGTTGTTGTGGAGTTCCTGGTAATTGCTGCAATTGCAATAGAATGAGCAATAAAAGTGCTAATACCACACATTGCAGTTGCAGCAATGACCTAGACTCTTCCAAGTTATCTGCTTTCAGTGTTGCTGTAGCTGGCTGATGCTTTGATTGGGTGGTTTTAAGATGTAATTTAGGGGTTTGAGGCTAGGGATTTTGGAGGGATTGGTTTGGGGATTTGAGAGGTGATTTGATATCGGATTTTGGTAAATTTGATATGGTTAGACTCGTGGTTAAATGCGCTTCCGAATTTTGTGACTTTTATTAGATTCTGAGATGTAGGCCCGGGGGCTGGCTTTTGAGTCTACTTTTTGACACTTGATTAATAACTTAGTATTTTCTTATGGAATTGATTCCTTTAGCTCGTGTTGATTGTATCGAATTATTTTTGGCTAGATTTGAGGCATTTGGAGGCCGACTCGCGAGATAAGGGCTTGTTGGAGTAGAGTTTCGCACAGTTTGAGGTAAGTAACAATTCTAAGCTTGGTTCTGAGGGTTTGAGACCCCGAATTTCGTGCTATGTGAATTATGTTGAGGCGACGCGCATGCTAGGTCATGAGCGTGTGGGCGCGCACCATAGAAATTGTGATTTAGTTTATTCCGTGGTACTGCGTAGCTATTCTATCTAAATATTTTTTTTGTACTATATATGTTAGAGCATTTGAGCTGTGATTCGTGCTAGAAATCATGTTTGGGCTATATGCTGGTACTATTGGGACCCACAGTGGTCGTTCTTTGCTCTTGAGTTTTCTATTTAATTGCAGTCGTGAACTCAGCTAGATTCATCATTACATATCATATCTCAGTCTCTGTTATTGTATATTGTCACATCTCGTATCGTTGATTAGGGCTGCTTAGCATGAGTGTCGTGAGCCCAAGAGACTAGAGAGATTAGTGACTGAGTTGGGGGCTTAAATGTCGTACTGTGAGTGATATATATATATATATATATATATATATATATATATATTTGTATGTATATATATGTATGTGTATATATATATACACACATAGATAGGGTTGCATGCCTCAAAGATCCTTATGGCTATATATATGTGGATCGGGTTGCATGCTGCAACGAGCTTTACGGCTATATATATATGGATCCGGTTGCACGCCGCAACGAGCCTTATGGCTATATATATGTGAATCGGGTTGCACGCCAGAACGACCCTTATGGCTATATATATGTTGATCGGGTTGCATGCCACAACGAGCCTTATGGCTATATATAGTGCTGAGTGACTGAGTGTGGGAGCGAGGATTGAGACGGGCATATTCAGCGCTCTGGGAGAGTGAGTACTTGGGATTTCACTGTGTTGCATCACATACGGTATTCACCTTGGCATGTAGATATAGAGATGTCATTTTCATATTATCCATCACACTTAGCCTATTTTTACCCGTGCTAAACTTAACTGTTGAGCCTGGAAGCATGTCTATTTTTCTACATCACTAAATTCTGTATCTTTACTGTATTGTTAGAGCTCGTCACTTCTTTCAGACCACAGGTTAGACTTTTTACTTATTGAGTTTATTGTACTCACGCTACACCCTGCACCTCGTGTACATATTCAGGTGCTTTCGGTCACGGCGGTTGCTGAGTTGCGGAGTCCAGACATTCGGAGATCATCGAGGTAGTTGTTGCGCGTTTGCAAACCTTGATTCTCCTCCCTTATCTTTCATTTTATTTATTGCAGTTTTATATTCTAGACAGTGTACCAGACTATATCTTTATGTAGATGCTCATGTACACAGTGACACCCTAGTTTTGGGAGAGATTATGTATTAAATCATGACTTCCGATCCTGCTTTTAAAAGATTTTCCTTTAATTAAGCTACTTTCACATCTTTCAAAGATTTAAGCGTTGGAATGTTGGAATAGTCGACTTTTCTAGTACCATGATAAGCGCCATCACGACGGGTTAGTCTTGGGTAGTGATAAATAATTTCTCAAAAATATTTTCAAACTATTTCCGAAACTATAATGACCTGGCCGGTTGTTTTGCTTTCAAGATCCCTATTCCTCTAAGACGAAGACGAACCCCGTCATATTCCACGCTTGGTACTTCCCGTTCTCAGATGTACTTAAAACACAAAATATAGTATAGTCATAGATAGATGCTATGCTTGCTTGTTTTCGATAGTATCTATTTGATAAACACTTAGGAAATCGCATATAGTTAATAATCAGATTAAATTGTGATGTTATATGTTAGATAAATTCATGAAGTTTATGCATATGTTTAGGTTATTGAATATGTATTATAGTATGATTAATTTAGATAGATATACACATGGAGCCATGGATGTAGATAATAGCATGTCATAATCCTAACCCAAAGTAAGTAATCTATAGTAGTATGCTTAGTCAAGCAGGTTAATGTAACTATTTAGGTACTTTATTTTAATTAAAATAAGTACATAATACTTGACATTTTAAACATGCCTTTCTACAATTAATTCAAATAACTAGACTCATGCATCTTGCTAACTAAACTATATATACATATTTGTGAAAGCTTATCTGGATTTGGTATGATCCTTCATGAAAATATTTGGTTATTACGTTTTACTGTCTTCCTATACTTGAGTTTACCAAGTGTAAATAACTCTTCATCTTATTTGCTCTAGACATAAGGAGTCTGTTCTCTATCTTGTCACTTGAAGTCTTTTGTTTAGGACCCTTCACCCAGTAGTGTACAGTCGTAAAATCTCTTCGTGTTATTGAATTTAATCTATTTCTTTTTAAATCAATATCTCTCCATTATTCTTTGTAAATTTGTTCGATTTAGGAGGCTAGAGTTATTTTGTGGATATACAAATATCTTGACTTGTTTGAGAATAACCTATTCTTACATACATTTCCCAACAACTCTTTCTACATTCTCATGTGTCAAATAAATCCTCTAAAATCATTAGTCATTCATATGATATATTGAAACATAATTCTTTCTCCATTTTTTAATCAACTATTTCTAAATATGTTTTTCTTATATTTTACCCATTTTACTTTAACTTTGTACATAAATCAAACTCTTTTAAAGTGTATTCTCTAATTGATATTCATTTGGTCAATTTGAAAATATTCCATTAATCACTAAATTTATCTTATATTTTTCTTTCTTTAACTTCTATACAAATTCATTCAAATTAAACAAAATTCTTTCATATTCGATTCAATAAAGTGCAAGATATAATGTCCGTACTTCCTTTAACCTTGTCTTGATTGTTAATTATCTTTTATTAATTTTGTGCTTTAGTCAAATTATATATTGTTCCCTTCTTACTTAGCCCATTCTTTTAAAAATATTAAATGGCATTCTCACATCTTGTGCACTAATTTAAAAAAAATGAAAGTCATTTCATGCATTTTGTTATTTATTTTACACGTGTACATAAATCTATACATACTTCATTATTTATTTGCCATATATTTCATAATCTTTTGGTATATATTAATCAACTCTCTTTTTACCCCATTCGTTACATAAAAACTATTCAAAGGTAATTTTTTTTTCACTCTTGATCATTCTTTTTCTAGACACGATTTCTTACAATAGTTGATCTTAATTACAACTAAATTCTTTCGAGATTATTCTTTTCAGCTCAAAGTCATTTGGTTAATTTGTAAATACTTTGCTTGATGATACACTTCACTCAGTCATTAACAATTTGACTGTTTCACATAGTTTCTTTATCCACATCCTTGCACATATTCTGTTGCATATAAATATTCCTAGTTTTATCATGTGATGTTCATATTCAATCATTCTTCATTCCAAACCATTTTCGTAATTCTTTGTAAATATTAAATTAATCATTATTGTAAACCTTCCCTAGTTTATTTGATTTAGTCCACCGGAGCCATATTTTGTGGATCTTGAGGGATGCCTAATACCTTCCCCTCGAGATAACTTGAACCCTTACCTATAATCTCAATGGTCGCATACCATAATCAAATGTACATTACATAGTGTAGTAACGGTAGTTGACGACTCTAAATTTCAATTAACCTTGTAGTGTACTATAAGTTGTAGTTTATTTTGACTTGTGCAAAATAGGATGCAACGAGTTGCATACCTTGCTCATGAGGGCATGCCGTCAATGAAGAAGCTGTTGTTGATCTGTTTGACAGTGTCATGCCACCCATATTTCTCACTAGGAAAAAACGCATGATATGACCGGGCTGCCCACAGGAATAACTCAAATCGGAACCTTGACGGCATTGCCCAAAATGATTCCTACCGCATAGACTACAATGTGGCATCGTGGGTCTAGCACAGCCAAGGGCCCTATTGTTTTGAGAACTCTTCCCTTGAAAATTCTGGCCCCAACTAGAATAAGTGGTCCATTCTCGGTATCGGCCCCGGACTTGTGATGGCACGCTAGCCACCAAATTAGGTGACTACCGAGGAAATGGGGACCTAAACCCACCTTGAAACTCTCTTATGTCTCCCGTGAATCGGGCTCTCTTAGACTGACCTTGGTCATTTTCTTGTGCAACTTATTGTAGCCTCTAGCGATTCTATAAGTTCTATGGATAGGCCTGAATATGAGCAATGTCCATAATCGGATTCAAAGAAGTAGTGGTACACTCATTTAACAAATGCGGTCCCAATCTGGCCATGAATCAATGTACCTGATCGCCAAGGAGTTTAATTGCATGTTGCACTCCCGGACACTCATATTAACTTGCTCAAACCACAAGAATCTACCTTGTCTAGATCGGCGGAGTTCAACTGGCTTATACTGCTGCAAGAATGCCTCAGAAAATTCCCTCAATCATGCTGTTGGGGCAAGTGGTCCCCTAGACTGTTCCCAAGCCTCATACCGCACAACAGTCATATCCCTCAACCTGTAAGAGGCAAGTTCTACAGACTCAATATCAGTGGCATGCATCACTCGTAAAGTCCATTGCATTTGATCTAAAAGTTTTAAGGATCTTCGTTTGGATATGTGTGAATACTGGAGGGTCAAAATTTATGAAATCTCTAACTTTTGTACTGATTGCTTTATCTAGAGCGGCAGGAGCCTGGCGATGGAACTGAGAGGCCACCAACCAAGTTAACAACTGCACTGCTCTTCTCATATATAGATCCTGTTCAGGCTCAACTGGAGGAGGAACATGAGGTACATTAACTTCTCTATGCTCTTCGGAGGTGGTGGTGGTGTCCCCCAAACCTATGTCCCAACCTCATCGTGGGGTCCATGTTGACCAATCGGGGCAGGCGGCACCTAGCTGGTGCCTTCTCCTGCTTCTTAATTCAATCCTTGAGCAAGTTCTGAACGTCTCGTGGTAGGAATTTCTATAAACATAAACAAGATGGGATTAGAAGCGGATACTTATGACTCAGCTCTACCGCATGATCTAGATCAGAAAGAAGGGTATTCATCCTAGATATCCTGTAGCCTCTTGTTTATAAGTAAGATGCAAAACATACCATAACCAAGACTCTGCTAGATACGGCTTGCAGACTTCCCCGAATACGACCTACTCTGATACCAAGTTTGTCACACCCAAACTTTGGGAGGTGCGACCGACACATGATGCTCAAAGGCCCGTGCAAACCAGTCTGCCCTCACATTCTTTTTATTAATTAAACCGAGCCATTAAGGCCCCCAAGAAACAATACTAGAACTCTAATGTGTACAACTGATTAGCAAAAGAAACATTGACTTTCCATAAATATTTACTACTGTAACATAGTCATACTTCCACCTTTTTACATACAACCAACTCTAGTCTGCAAGCCTCTAAGGGAACTAAAATGTGTTAAACATATATACAACTTGGTCGGGACAGGCCCCACTGTACCCAAAATATTTAGAACACGAGCTTTAGTACCTATCGACCCTTTGAACAGCTACTCAAGAGAAGCAGAGAGCAACAACCAACAACTAAATCGTACACCTACTAGGGAGGGGCGTCACGGGGTCTATTTGTACGTGTAGGCATGGACACAACGCCCAAAAGAGAAGGGCGTCAGTATGGAAAATTTACTAAGTATGCAAGGGTAAACATGTAAAATAAAGATACAACGTAAGAGATATGAGAGCATGCTTTCAACCTGGGAACCGTAGAACTGTAGACTTAAAAATATATAAGTTTTTTGAAAGGATAGGTCACTCATGCAGATTATATTCTTAATTCAACATAACATTATTGAACCCAGTTTGGGGGATATCATTTCATGTCGTACCCGGCCTCGCAGAGGGCTTGGTAAGTTTCTTTATTTTATCACATTGTACCCAGCCTGGAGGTCTCAGTTGTACCCGACCACACCAGGGCTCGATTGTACCCGGCCACGCAAGGGCTCGGTAGCACTTTACATCGCACCCAACTGATCAGTGGTTGCACATAGGTGCCGTACCCAGTTGTCTATACGTGGCTCGTTAAAGCATAATGGATACACATACAGATAAGTGAAATGCAGAATCAACTTCAAGAATCCTTAAGTTTAGATTTAGAACTAATCATACTTCCCGACCTCAATATACCATTGGGAACATTTTAGACTTGAAATAGATGTTACTGGCAAGAATTACAAAAATAGATCAACATCATTGAGAGGGCTCAAAACTACCATACCTTACAGTGCAGGAGTATTTAGAAGGAAAGGGAGACTTACACTAATTCATGTAGAGAAAGAAGGTGCCCTACATACCTTTGTTGAAGAGCTAACTACACTTCTATGGTGATTAACCTTGCCTGTAATGAATCTTCAGAATCAATACCACCAGATGAGATGATAGATGTTACAACATCGATTGCACTGTTTCTTCAAGCTAAATCCTAATCAAACCATATTTTGATTCAGCTCTGAGTATTTTGAAACCCTAAAGGAGATGTGAGAGTGTTTTTGCGAAAGTATAGTGAATGGTACTCTTGAAAAATGAAAGAGAATGAGCATCACTGCCTTATTATATGTACACCAAGCAGAAGAAACTCTGTCGGGTCTACATGAAAAATGGGTCGCCCCGCCCTGGCCATAGTGCCCGGTGAGACATTTGTCACATGCTTATTGAAACGTGTAACCTCATTCTAGCCTCAAACAAATCGCCACCTGATTGGCCGCACTTGAGACATACATACCAAACTTCATTTTATGTGTAGGGTGTAACGCCTTCCTATCATCATTACTCTTTTGCCTAGATTCTGCTGTACGGAGCCGCTCATAACTAAATTTCACATTCGCCAACGCATCATGAACTAAATATCTGCCCAACAATCTAGGTTCACCAGGATCAAACCATCCAATTAGAGAACGACATCACCTCCCATATAAGGCCTCGTACGGAGCCATATGGATACTCGATAGTTGTTGTTGCAGGCAAACTCTGCTAGAGGTAGAAACTTGTCCCACTAACCACCAAAGTCAATAGAGCATGCCCGCAATATATCCTCCAAAATCTAAATGGTCCGCTCGAACTGCCCGTCCATCTTGGGATGAAATGCGGTACTCAACTCAACCAGCGTGACCAACTCACGCTGTACCGCCCTCAAAAAGTGTGAAGTGAACTGCCATGGTTTAAATGATAGAAATAGGCACACCATTCAGGCAAATAATCTCCCTGGTGTTTTAATTTGAGATAACTAGTATAAAGAGAAGTCATCACCGGGATAAAATGTGCGGACTTAATTAATCGGTCCACAATGACCCAAACAACATTGTACCTCGTCAAGGTTCGTGGTAAGCCTACCACAAAGTCAATAGTGATACGCTCCCACTTCCACTCCGGTATCACCAACTTCGGAGTCAAACCATTGGTTTTCTGATGTTTATACTTCACCTGTTGACAATTCAAACACTGGGAGACATGTCAAACAATGTCTTTCTTCATCCTCTACCACCAATAATGCTGCTTTAGGTCATGATACATCTTCGTGACACCTCGGTGAAGGGATTACCGTGAAGTATGAGCCTCCTCAAGCATTAACTCTCTCAACCCATCAACATTCGAAACACAAATCCAACCCTGAAGCCGCATAACACCATCATCCCCAATCAAAACCTTCTTGTCACCACCCTACTGCACCGTGTGTTTCCACACCAACAAGTGAGGATCATCAAATTGGCGAGCCTTAATTCACCCCAACCAAGAGGACTGCACCACAACACAAACAAGAACCCTACTAGGCTTGGAAACATCCAACCTCATGAACGTGTTAGCCGAGGCCTGAACTTCCATGGCCAATGGTCTCTCCACTACTGATCTAAATGCCAAGCTACTCATGCTCTCCGCCTCTCTACTCAAGGCATCAACCACTACATTAGCCTTCCCCAGATGATACAAATATCATAGTCTTTCAGTAACTCCAACCATCTCGGCTGCTTCAAATAAGATCATTTTGCTTTAATAGATGCTGGACACTCCGATGATCGGTGTAGACCTCACATGGCATGATGTATAAGTAATGCCTCCAAATCTTGAGAGCGTGCACAATGTATGCTAACTCCAAATCATGCACATATAGTTATTCTCATGGACCTTCAGTGATGAGATGCGTAGGCAATCACTCTACCATTCTACATCAATATTGCGCCAAGCCCTATAAGAAAAGCATCACAATACACAGTTTAAGACCCCAAACCGGTAGGCAACACCAACTTTGGGGCTGTAGTCAAGGCAGTCTCGAGCTACTGAAAGTTCTCCTCATACTCGTGAAACCATCTAAAAAGAGCGCCTTTCTGAGTCAACTTGGACAATAGGGTTGCAATAGATTAAATCCCCTCCCCGAAACGAGAAAGTAGCCTACCAAACCCAAGAAGCTCCGAATCTCTATAGCTGAAGTAGATCTAGGCCAGTTCTTAACTGCCTCAATCTTCTTAGGATCCACCTAAATACAATCAGAAGACACAACATGACCCAAGAAGGCAACTGAGTTCAACTAGATCTTACACTTTTAAGACTTGCCATATAGCTGACGATCCTTCAAGTTTGAACTATACTACGTAGGTGCTACTCATGCTCCTCTCTACTACGAATATCATCAATGAATACAATCACAAAGGTATCGAAATAAGGCCTTAACACTCGGTTCATCAAATCCATAAAAGCTTCTGGAGCATTAGTCAAGCCAAATGACATCACTAAGAACTCGTAATGTCCAAAACGAGTCCTAAAAGCTATCTTCGGGACATTTGATGCTCTAATCTTCACCTGATGGTAACCAGATCTCAAATCAATTTTGGGGAACACCTTGGCATCCTGAAGCTGGTCAAATAAATCATCAATTCTAGGCAATATATACTTTTTCTTGATGGTAACCTTGTTCCACTATTGATAGTCTATGCACATCCTCATCGATATGTTCTTTTTCTTAACAAACACCACCGGTGCATCCCAAGGTGAGACATTCAGTCTAATGAATCCTTGTCAAGAAAATCTTTTAATTGATCCTTCAATTCATTCAACTCAGCTGGAGCCATAAGGTACAATGGGATAGAATTAGGGTGAATGCCCGAAACCAAATCAATGCAAAAGTCAATATCCTTGTCGGGTGGCATACCCGACAAATCTATAGGGAACACCTCTAAAAAATCCCTCATAAAAAATGCCAAATCCATAGGAGGAACTCCATACTAGAATTCCGGATGTAAGCCAAATACACTAGACACCCCTTCTCAACCATATACCGAGCCTTCAAATATGAAACCACCCTGCTAGTGGAATGATCGGGGTCCCTTTCCACTCTGATTTAGGAAACCCTGGCATGGCTAAAGTCACAGTCTTGGCATGACAGTCCAAGATAGCATGATACAGGACAACCAATCCATGCCAAGAATAACCTCAAAATTCACCTATTCAGCAATAAAAGATCAACTATAGTATCAAAACCATTAATAGTAAGAACACAAGACCGGTATCTATGGAATCTCCAATCGATACAGACACTGAAACAGGAACATCAAGAGAATCATGAGGAATACTCAAGTGCGAAGCAAACTACGAAGACACATAAGATTAGGTAGAACCGGATCAAATAACATGGAAGCATCTCTATGAGAGACTAAGATAATACCTATAATAACTGCATCGGACGACTCTGCCTTTGGCTTACCCGAAAATACATAACCACGAGGCTGAGCTCCACTAACCTATCCTCCACCTCTAGGGTGACCTCTCACAGACTAGCCTCCACCTCTAGAGACCTGACCCCCACCCCTAACTGGATGAGTGGGTGGTAGAGCAATCAATGCTGGAATCATGGCACGAGTTGCCTGCTTTGACATACTGTATGTAACCTAGGACAAATCCCGCGACGTGACTTAGAACCCCACTTACATAGAAAGCCCTTTGGTGACGTGGCTGCTGAACTTGGAGCTATCCTTGAAGACCTGAATAACCACCATGGTAGCTTTGTATCTGAGGTGCACTAACGGGACCAGGAGGTGCACTATATGCTAGCTACTCGGAACGAGGAACATAAGCACTGTGGCTGCCTAATGTACCATGTTTGAACTGTAGCGCTAACTTTATTGGCCCGATAGGATGGCTTCTACCAAAGGAACACCCGCCCCCAAATGAGGCACTGCTAAATTCTCCAAAATGGCGGGGCTTCTTATCAGAGGTCTTCTCTTCTGCATGGCTTCTAATGCGCTCAATCTTACATGCAATCTTCACTACCTTAGTAAATGAAATCTTAATCTCGGCCTCTCTGGAATCCCTCGCCTAAGTAAGTCCTTAGATTAACCTCCACACCTTCTCTCTCTCAATAGGGATTAATATAGTTGCATGGCAAGACAAATCCACAAATCTAGTCTCATACTAAGTAGCAAAATTTTAGCATAGGTAAGACAAGGTGATCTCGCTGGCCTGCCCAGCTCATACACCTGCCACCACCTCTTGGAAGAACCGTGCATCTAAAAGACGATGAAATCTACTCCATTGGACTCCACTAGTCCCAGGTAGCACAAAATCTCATGGCAATAGTCCAAGAAGTCCTAGGCATCCTCTGAAGGTGCACCACTAAAGTGAGCGGGAAACAACTAGGTGAACCTGTCCAACCTCTTCAGCTCATCAACTAACATTGCAGGCCTATCCTCGGGTTGTGTAGTAATAATACACCGAACCACCCAAACTGGAATAACTTCTAGGGTTTGATAACCATGTGCCATCTTCTCTAGGCTATGAGTTGCGGGAGTCTGAGATCCTCCCTCGGCCTAAGATATAGATGGTGCCACAAGTAATACACTAGCCTAAGTCATACTCTCTATGAAACCAACCATGTGGACTACAACATGTTGGAGTACTGGGGTAGAAATGAACCTCTCTATGACCTAAGTGGCTCAACCAGATCTCGAACCTCATCATCTTAAGCTATCTTGGGCTTGACTATGGGTGTTGCTGCACGTGCACTAGGCTGAGCTCTACCTCCACCTCTGCCTCAGCCCTTGCCCCGACCCTTACACCTGGTAATGGCTGCAACCTGGGGCATTCGCTCCTGCTCAGCTCGGATGAGCACGTGTCCTCACCATGTGTGAGAGAATAAGAGAAGAAAGATTCAAACAACATGATAGAACAAAGTTGCATGATAGAGAAAGAAAGTGTGAAGTTTCCTAAAGCCTTATAGCCTCTAGAAGATAAGCACGAACATCTCTGATCCAATCCTCAAGACTCTACCAATCTTGCTCATGACTCGTGAGACCTATGTAACCTAGGGCTCTGAAACCAACTTGTCACGACCTAAGATCCCAACCCATGGGGTCGTGATGGGGCCAAACACCTCTTGCTAGGCAAGCCAATGCATAAACCACTCCATGATGTGGGATCACAAGTACATGAGATACTAGAGTTAACTAAATACATTGTCTTGAAAGAAATAGAATATTACCTGGAAAGTAGAAAACAATACAACAGAACTGGAAAGATGACTCTAGGGCCTGCGAAGGTATGCAGCTCCACCTCAAGTCGTTTATCTAGTATCCACTAGGAACCTTTTGGGAATCAATTGGTACCAATGTTCGAATCTGCACAAGAAATGCAGAAGTGTAGTATGAGTACAACCGACACAATGTACTCCATAAGTGTCAAACATAACCCAAAGAGGTAGTGACGAGGCTAATACAAGAAACCTACAAATAGACCTTTGCTACTTAGTATTAAGAAATAACAAGATAACAAATAAAATATCAAGTATAATAACATGATGACAACATGTGAGAGAGATATTAAGCACATAAGTAAGGGACATGAAACAGAAAGTAAAGGAAGGTACTACTAAGTAACCAATAAATCATGCTTCTACAACAACTCTGAACCAACCTTTCAAGGGTAAATTCCGAAACCACAAAGCCAAGTCCACAATTCGAATAGAAAAATAAAGAATAATGAAATCAACAAACGACACGACATCACCCTTCGTGTTCTTACTCTCATCCTCATAACTAATAGCTAGCACGGAGAAACATTTTATTTCTGTCCTTACTTTCTCTCAAGCACAGTAACACCAAAAATTAACATTGCGAACTGATTTTAGAGAGAGAACGTCTGGTGAAAGTGAAGAGAGAGAAATAACAGACGAAGCGAAGCTCAAACGCCATCAATGGCGTCGCCAGCCAGCGAAACACCAGCTAGCCAACAATCACAAAATACTCCAGTAATACCAAACACCATGTCACCCACACCCAAACCCCTTGACTATTCTAAAATTCTTAAACCAGCAAGTTTAAACAGCAACACAGTCTCGAACCCTAGCAAAAGTATCGAACCAGTCTCGATCAAGAAGCCAACATACATGCATGGACAATCGATTATAAGATACATGGAAGCAGAGGTAACCCGTATGAACATCATAGAAGGTCTTCAATTTGCGATTTTGGGCAAGTTCTCATACAGGTGGCCAGATTTGCAAGAGCTCAGAAAAATCATACGAATTCCGTGTGGAATCAAAGGAGAATGTAATATTGGATACTTCAAAGATAAGCACGTGCTCATCAGATTAACATTGTGGGAGTACTTCATAAAAATCACCTCAAAAAGCACGTACTACCTCAAAGCCAAGGATGGGTTTGAGTATCAGATGAGGCAGTTCATATATGATACTAAATTCAAGTTTAGAGAAGAAACATCCATGGCAATGGCATGGATATCCTTTCCGCACCTACTTCCCACTTATTATGTGAAGGAGTGCCTATTTTCTCTCGCCTCTGCAGTTGGTAAGCCCCTGCATTTGGATGCAGCAACAATTAACAAGACAAGACCAAGCTGTGCAAGAGTGAAGTTATTGGTAGATTTGCTTGCAGAATTGCCCCAAAAGGTTAGACTAGATATTGAGAATGAATCAACAGGGTAAACTAGAACGGAATGGATCAAAATACAGTATGACTACCTCCCAAAATACTGTAAACAATGCAAGATTCAAGGACATGAAATGATTGAGTGTTGGAAGCTACATCCAGAAATTCTTGATATGAACACTGTTAAAGAGCATAGGCCAGCAAAAAAAAAGGACACAAAAAGGCAAGGAATTAGCAGGCAATGAGCAACCAATGCTGATTTTGTCAAGTGGCAAGGTAGTAGGCAATATGGGCTCTCAATGGAAGGAAGTTAAAGACAATAGAATACAAAACAAGGCAACTCACAAGCATTGGAAGGCAAATGAACATACAGGAAAAAACAGTCACCACTTATCTGTTGCAAACAAATTTGATGCCCTAGACCAAGGCAACCCCAATGCTACTGGCAATTACAATGCTGAAGTCCAGGAAACTGGAAACACAGACCTAAACACAGACATAGCAGAGGGGAAGAAGGCCAATGAAGCAAACAAAAACACTGTTGAAAGCAATGGAACAGTAGCACTGACTTTGGACAATGTCACTGCCAATAAAGATCAAGAAATTGATGGCACAACAGTAGGAAGTAAAGAAACAACAGAAGAAACCAATGAGAAAATGATGCTGGAAAGGAACCAAAGCCAATTGAATACTGGCAACATCAGCCAAGGCTGCCAACCAATCACACTCAATTCAATAGAACAAGCTAACACCTCTGGTGCAGATCACATAACTGAAGTATGGGCAGCTGACACTACAGCAGCAAATAGCACAGACATAGCAGAAAGAAACAAAGACCAAATGGCCCAAGCAGGGAAACATAAACTTTCAAACACTAAAAACATCAGCAGTCAAGGTAGCCAGTCAAACAATTTGGGAATAGCTACTAGTAGGAAAGATGGCAGCAGCATCACACGAGAAGGTAACATTGCTACATTCTCAACAACACCAGACATAGACAGACCAAGAAGGATAGGGATCAGCGTAGGGGCAATTAGCAGCAAAGAAATTTCAAATCCTCAGAGGTACAAAGAAAACAACAACAAAGACAAGCAAGAGGAAATATCAGCATTTGACAAGTCCAACAAAGTAACCCACTGTTTGACAAAGGAGAAGGCACAGGACACATCAGAAGCAACCTGCAAAGATCACACAGCAAAAGTAACTATTGAGAAGCAAAGAATCCCAAGAATAAATACCAAACAAAGTAAGCAAGTCAATGCAGAAGCCAACATAAACAAAAGCTCCAATTGTGATAAAGGAAAACTCGATGAAATAGATACACAAGCCTTAGCAAACAAAGAAATCAGTAAGCAGCAAGAAAATACATCACAAAAAGGGGCCAAGAAAGCAGCAACAAAAGGAACAACCACAAGCACAAGCAGTGAGACTGGCAGGACAATGGAATCCACCACACAGTGGGTCATGAAAATATTACAGAACAAACAGAAACAAGTGCAATCAGACAAGAACAAATCCCAGGGAGATTGTGGGCAGATCAATTAAGGAATGCTCAGAGGAAGGAGAAATTCCGGAGGAAATACAAGGTGAAGAAGAAGACATTGAGGATAACTCTGTAATGAAGACACCAAAGAAAAACAGCAAAAATCAGAGAACCTCTCTCCTTGAAATAATGAGAAGACCAATGGAACAGGATCTAATCAACAGGACAGGAATACTAAGAGCTCAGCTACAGGCAATCATCAGGCCTAGAAACCTATCAACAACAACTGCAATCATGAGTGAATGTAAAGAAGTAACAGACAAAGACATGGATAATGAGAGCATAACACAGAACCTCAGAAACATTGCAAGGCAAGGAAACCTGTCACCAACCTATACCGATAGACAAACTAGACCAGGAAACCATCAAAGGAAATAGTTCAAAGGCAGCAGCAGCCCTCCAACAACAAGGATCCAGCCCAAAAGAGCATTGACATATCCCAGCAAATCGCAATGAAGGCCATCATATGGAACATAAGATCAGTCAACACAATGCAAGCCTTCGAAAGACTGATCACACTTCACAACAAGCATCAATTTGAATTCATTGGCATCATGGAACCAAAACAGCAACTTAGGAAACTAGAACAATACAAGGGAATAATTGGCATAACACAAGCAATAGCAAATGTGTCCAACAAAATCTAGGCTTTTCTGGATGATGTTTACAATGTCACAGTGCTTGTAGATTCAGTCCAACACCTCACACTGAAGCTCCTCCACACAGAATCAAAGATGGAACTTATCCTCACGCTTGTATATGCTAAGAGCACACCAATAGAAAGAATTGAACTATGGGACTCAATATATGACATATCACAGACAATCACCAATATGGATAGTGGGAGGAGATTTCGATGTCATATGTGACCAAGAAGAGAAGAATAAAGGCCTCCCAGTCCCTTTCAATGAAGTAGATGACTTAAATCATTGCATAAACATCAGCTGCCTAACAGACTTGGGTTTCAAAGGAAGCATCTTCACTTGGTGGAATGGAATAGCAGACGAGGAGTGCATTTTCAAAAGATTGCATAGATGCTTAGCAAATCAAATGCTACGACAAGCTTTTCCAGAAATAAAAGTCACACACCTTCCCAAAATTGGATCAGATCATAGTCCTCCGCTAATACATTTTGATCAAAAGCCAATAAAGATCAAGAAACCTTTCAAATTCCTCAACTTTTGGACCAAGCAAGATACCTTTGAAGCAGTGGTCAAAGAAAATTGGCAAGCTGACTTCCATGGAGACCCCTTCATCATCTTCAATTACAAGCTAAAAAAGCTAAAAAAGCTAAAGAAAGCCCTATCCCTTTGGAGCAAGGCTACTTTTGGAGATATCTTTCAGATCATAGCAAGTATGGAAGAAGTGGTTCTTGTCCATGAACAAAATTTTGAGGAGAGGCCTACTACTGAAAACAGAGAAAGACTACAAAAGGTACAAGCTCAAATGGTCAGACATCTTGCTGTAGAGGAATAATTCTGGAAACAAAAAGCAGGAATGGCCTGGTTCAATGATGGAGATAGAAATACCAAGTTCTTCCACACTCAAGTCAATGGTAGAAGGAGAAGGCTACAGATAAAAACAATTTAAAACAAAACTGGCATCTGGTTAGAAGAACAGGAGCAGATGGTGGAAGAAGCCATTTCATACTACAAGGACCAATTCACGGAGGAAACTACTCCCACAGACTTCAAAATTCTGGAAAACATCCAGCAATTGATAAACTCACAGCAAAATGCAGAGCTGATCAGGCTACCATCAAAAGAAGAAACAAAACAAGCTGTCTTTAGCCTAAACAAAGATGGTGCAGGAGGTCCAGATGGCTTCACAGGTACCTTCTATCAGACCTACTGGGAAATCATAGGGGAAGACATACAAAACATGGTCACAACATTCTTCTCAGGTAGACATCTTCCCAAAAGTATAACACACACAAATCTGGTCCTTATTCCAAAGAAGAAGGAGATAGCAACTTTCACTGACCTAAGGCAAATAAGCCTGAGCAACTTCATCAACAAGGTCTTCTCGAGAATCATTCATGAAAGATTGTTGGTCATCCTGCCTTCCCTAATCTCCCAGGAACAAGCTGGGTTTGTAAAAGGCAAAACAATAGTGGAAAATGTTCTTCTGGCACAGGAAATCATCACTGACATTGGGAAAATAATAAAGGCAGGTCCAAATGTGGTTATCAAACTGGACATGACCAAGGCCTTCGACAAAATATCTTGGTTATACATAGCAAAAGTTCTAAGGAAGATGGGCTTCAATGAAACCTTCATAGGCATGATCATGGACATAGTGAGCAACAATTGGTACTCAATCCTCATTAATGGCCAACCACATGGTTTCTTCAAGTCAACAAGAGGTGTCAAACAAGGAGATCCTTTGTCCCCCACCCTTTTCATCATTGCTACTGAAGCACTTTCAAAAGGACTAAATGCAGTACATCAAAACACTTGCTTCAAGAGCTTTGGATTGCCAAGAAGAAGTCCAAGAATCAATCAGCTATCATATGCAGATGATATGATAATCTTCTCATCATCGGATGCAAATTCACTACAGTTGATAATGGAGACACTGAGTTCATATGTAACAGCTTCAGGACAGCTAATAAATAGGAACAAGTCAGCTATCTACATGGATCACTCAGCTCCAATAGAGGCAGTAGAAAGAACAGAAAGAATCACAAGAATTGGAAGGTAGAACTTTTCATTCACCTATCTAGGCTGCCCCATCTACTACTCAAGGAAAAGAATCATATATTATCAGGACATTGTGAACAAGATACAAGATAGATTGCAATCCTGGAAGGGGAAGCTACTTTCCATAGGAGGTAGAGCCATATTGACCAAACATGTTTTGCAAAGTATGCCAGTGCACCTATTATCAGCAGTGAATCCTCCCAAGCAAGTAATCAACAACATCCATAAGCTTTTTGCTCAATTCTTCTAGAGTAGTACAATAGAAGGCACCAGAAGACACTGGTCATCCTGGAACAACCTATGCCTACCACAAGAGGAAGGAGGAGCAGGATTCAGATCCCTTCATGATATGTCAAAGGCTCTCTTCTACAAACTGTGGTGGAATTTCAGAACTAAGCCCAGTCTCTGGAGTGCATTCATGTCACAGAAATACTGCAAAAAACATAATGCAGTAACTGTTCCATGGAAGAAAGGGTCACAAGTCTGGAAGAAAATGGTAGAAAGTAGAGAGATCATTGAACATCAAATTGCTTGGCAACTAAAAATGGGATCCTCACTCTTTTGGTATGACAACTGGACTAGGCTAGGAGCCCTATACTTCCTGGTACCACCAAATTTCCCAATTGAAGAAGCACTTCAGAATGTAAACAATACCCTGCTCTATGGCAACTGGAATAGGGAGAAACTATCAGAAAACTTGCCACAGGACATGGTAGAACATATAATTACCACAATTAAGTCACCAAGGATGGAAAACACTCTTGATATCCCATACTGGATGCTACAGAATCAAGGGCTATTCACAGTCAAAACATCATGGGAATACTTGAGGAAAAGGGAAGATCCTAAAATAGCATATGAGAAGATCTGGGTAAAGGGACTTCCTTTCAAAATTGCTTTCTTCATGTGGAGAGTCTGGAGGGCAAAACTACCACTTGATGATATCTTAAAAAGATGGGGGTATCAGCTGCCTTCAAAATGCTAGTGCTGTACTGATTCAAAGGAAGAAAGCATGGCTCACCTCTTCTACACCTCCAATACTGCCAAAAAGGTGTGGAAATACTTCATGCACAGAGCAGGAATCCCAATTGAGGGATTAACATTCCATCAAGCAATAATAAAATGCTGGACAGCACAAACTGTCAACAGACTGAAACCAATAATGCAAGCACTCCCAGCATGCATCATATGGGAACTGTGGAAAAGAAGAAATAGCTACAAGCATGGGGAACCAGTCACAACTGGTAGAGTAATCTACCAAATCTCCAGAACATTGCAAGCTTTAGTCCACACCAAGAAGCCAGGAATCAATGCCCCACACAAATGGAAGGATCTTTTACACAGGCTTGAGAATTACACTCCAAGACTAAGCTACAAAAAGGTCAACTGGGAATTCCCTTTACCAGGATGGATAAAGATTAATACTTATGGAGCATCAAAAGGGAACCCAGGGAGAAGCTCAATTGGCTTCTATGTGAGAAATGAAACAGGGGACCTAATCTATGCACTTGGCACAGGTGTGTAGAAGGAACTAACACAATTGCAGAAACAACAGCCATTCAGGAAGCATTAAGATACTGTAGCACACAAGGTTTTACTAACATCTGGCTGCAAACAGATTCCATGCTCCTAAAAAATATCATTAATGGCTCATGGAAGCCACCTTAGTGCTTAGCTGATCAAATAGAAGAAATCCTCCAATTCAAAGACTCCCTTGTCCTGATAGTATCACACACATATAGGGAGAGAAACAAGCTGGCAGATCACCTTGCCAATTATGCTCTTAACTATGGAAGAATTGAGCGTCATCACTTCAATCAATTGGACTCAATAGGCAGGAAAATCTTGAATGCAGACAAAATGCAATGTCCATACATAAGAGTTAAAGTGACAAAATGATAATCTGCTCATTGCACCAACACTCCACAGGGCAGGACCTCTGCTTAAAATCACAAAGCACACAAGAAGGGGAGGAAATATATACCAGTAAAATGCTATTTTTTTCACACTTTAACTCTCATTGTTCATGTGAAGGGTGCTGGACATACAAAACTGGATACAACAGCAGCACAATGGAAATCAAAATAGCAGCAACAGGAGGAAAAACCAGATACAAACTCAGCAACAAGACAAGGATCAAACTGGAGCTTTAAACAGATAATAATAACAGGTTTCCTCACAAAACAAGCCAAGGCAGCTTCACTGCAACAAAAACATCAGAATCATCAGCAGAGCAGCAACACCAGCAGGAAGATGGATATTTCAGAACAGCAGAACAATGGGAGGAGGCAATCAAGCAGAGCTAAGAGAACAAAGAACAGGAAACATCAATCTGTACAATTAGGGACAGCTTGCAGCATCAGGGATGGAAGAATTGATTCAACAGACAGCTCACAAACTGCTCAACAACAACAATACCATTGGGAGGGATCAACAGAAACAGAACACATCAAAGAAGCCAAAGCTACCAGAAGAAGAAGCAAACTCAGCAGCAGTAATCAGATTCAGAAACAAGGCAACAACAACAACAAATACATAAAGCAAGACAAGACAGCCTCAATGCAGCAAAGAAACCAGATACACCAGCAGCAAAACATCAGAGTCAGCAATGCAAAAACTCAACACTCAGAGCACCAATTTTCAAGCAGGCAGCACAGACAAAACAACAAAGCTACTGCAACAACTCAGCAGAGGATCAGCACAACAACACCAACAGTTTATACAAAACAATCCAGCACAAGCAACGCACCTGAGCACATCAGGAACAGAAACAAGCAATGCAGGGAAAGATAACAAAGAAAGAATTCTCAAGAACCAGCACCACAGATATCAGCAACATAGATATGCAATGACAAAGACAAACAACAAAGCAAAGAAAACCAAGGAAACACTGCACCAACAACCCACCATTGTCAATAACATCAGAAACAACTGCAACAATCATAACAGATACAGGAGTACCACCAACAAAAGCAACATCAACACTACAGGAAACTGTTGTCATAGGACAAGGTTATTGGCGCAATTGCATTGTGTGGTATTAGCACCCTTGGTGCTCAATCTAATGCAATTGAATCAATCACCTTACTTCTATACAAGCAACATTACACACAAGAGATACATATCATTAAACTATCTTTGGAACAACACTAGACAACACTCACCCCACACCAGGAACAACATGGTCAAAGTTTGCAACATTTTCTGCAAAAACAATAGCAGAACACACAAGACAATCACCAGCATTACAGTCAGCAACAAAAAACTCCCTCAACCAACAAAAACAACTATCAACAGATCCACTCCTACCACAGATGCAGTATCAAACACCAGCAGGCACTAGGCCAATACCAGCAGCCTTACTCCATATAGGAACAAGAACACACACATGAGCAGGCAACAGGCCAGCATTAACAGAAGCTACAGCAACATAACTTTTGCCCAATTCCCAGCAACGCACACATTAACACACAGGAAACTCAACAGAGAAGCAGAAGCAAAAAGAGCAGCACAGGACAGCAACATCAACAGCAACAGAAGCCATCAGCAGCAGCAAGATAGCCAAGAATCAAGCCAACATTTACATAAAAAAGAGCAACATACAGAGACAGCAGAAACAACAGTAATCACAGAAGTCACAACAGTCTCCTCAAGAAGCAGGACATCTTCAAGCAGACTTGGACACACCCTAGACTATGCCACCATCAGGGAAAATGGAACAGCTTTGCAAAGCACCCAAAACTGAGGCAAAATAAAGGGAACCAATGGACATATGACTCACTCCTCAGTCATCACCCACCTTTTGTCAAAAGCTATTGGGACAGATCAAAGAAGATACTTCACACCCTCCCATTAGGAATAAGAATACATGTAACTAGTATAGTCGACCTAGACTTACTTCATATTGCTTTTGTACATATGACTATCTATCATTACTATAAGATAGATAGCCATCACATCAACTTAGGTATGACACAATTAGATATATATATCACCAAGGGGGGAGGATCATAAACACCTACCATCCTTTAGCTACCTTTAAGATAAGGTACATGTACTTTTTTGGGGAGGTAAGGTTCATGTCCCCTCCGTCTATGTATTTTTTGTTATGTGAATATAATAAAAACATATTTTGTCCAAAAAAAAAAGCACAGTAACACCCTTTGTGAAATGATATTGATATATGAATAACGTACCAAAACACCTTTCGTGCACAATCACGCTCCCTCACAAGCACGTAAATACCCTTCATGCGTTTCACTCTACCTCACCAAGCATCACATATAACACCAATACAAAACAAGGTGGGACGCATAATCCATATCAAAGATAATATTTGAACGTAACTCGCCATATGAGAATTTACCAACACCTTTACACCAATAACCAAAAAAATAGTTTGATAGTCTTAACACCCAATATCTTAATAAGCTCAACATGGATAAGAAAAATCAAAGAGTTTCATAAATCTATCTAATGCATGGAAAACCATAGTACATAAGGAAACATGGTACAAATAAAGCTAATACTACCCGCATGCTTAACCCACGGCTAACGCATATACATTCGTTACCTTGCATGTACGCCACCTTCAACACGTAAATAACAAAGTAAATAGAATCAATTACACCCTAATTTTGTCAAATCAAGGTTATCCAAGACAATCTGGAACAACATCAACAATCTAATATGGCCTTCCCTTTGGAACAAGCCTCCAAACCTCCCGAATCTAGTTGATTATTACTCAAATAAGTCTAAACGAGCTTTAGAAACTATCCTACCCATAATGGTATGATAAGAAAGATACATTATGCTGGTACTCGATTGATTAAGGCACCAGGTGCCCATCACGGCCCTCAGATTTGGGTCATGACATGTGTGATCTGCAGCTCAACAACACTAGCAACTCTGCAGCTATACCAAATCAGCCCGCAACCTATCCAAAACTCACCCGAGCCCCTCATATCCGAACATTCAGACAAGTATTTTAACATCATACGAACTCTCTTGTAAGCTTGAATCATCAAAATAACATCTAAATTCAAGAATCAAATACCAAAACTCATGATCAAAGTTCAAGCTCAAATTTCCAACATTCTAAATAAAGCGCCAAAACGGTCTCGTGTCACCCGGGACCCCAACTAAACATACGTACTATTCAAAAATCATCATACAATACTACCAAAATAGTCAAAATATTGATCCGAGGTCGTTTACAAAAACCGTTAACTGTGGTCAACTCTAGCCACTTTCAAAGCCAAAAATAACATTTTCTTTAAAAATTCACATTTAAAGCTTTTAGATATCAACAACAACCATGCATACAAGACATAAATCATCATATAGAGAGATAAAAGGTCTCGAATCATAGAAAGCGGAGCTAGAACTCAAACCGACCTATCGGGTCATTACGAAGAAGTAGAAATCAATAATTTAGTGCCTAACTTTCCCAAAATACACGCCAAAAGTGGCTCTAAAATATATCATCCCTATCACTAACAATAGTTCTAGGTACACCATGCAATTTAACAAGTTCTTTTACAAATAGATTAGCAACATGCAAAGCATCATTAGCCTTTAAATAAGGAATAAAATGAACCATTTTGGAAAACCTATCTACCATAACAAATATACTATCTGTACCGTACCTCGTTCTAGGCAAAACTAATAGAAAATCTATAGAAATATCAACCCAAAGTGAAGTAGGAACAAGTAATGGTGTTTAGAGAGTTGTGGTAACACTTAAGATTTACATTTGTTTAAATTCTAAACATTGTGCACACACTATTTCAACATCTTCTCTCATGCCAAGCCAAAAGAAATTTTCAGCAAGTATGTCTAGTGTCTTTGTGACTCCAAAGTGACCCATAAGCTCTCCATAATGTGCGTAGGGGTACACAACTTATTTTTTATAAAAGGAAACCCATTTTGACGATTAAACCTCTCAAAAAACCCAACTTACAACCTGCAAAGATCTTGCCAAAATCAACATCATTAGTATACAGTCCCTTGATTTAATCAAAACCCATTAATTTAAAAGTCAGAATAGAAACTAAGACATACTTTCTTGAAAGTGCATGAACAACAATTTTCTATTTCACTTGTTTGCATTAAATTACATAAGGAAACGTTTCAACGAATTCAACCCGCGTAGCATACCTCCTACTAATCTTACCTTGGCTCTTCATGTATTTCAAGGATTCATGATCAATTTTAATGACAAACTCTCTTGGACACAAGTAATGTTGCCATGTGGCTAAAGCGCTTACCAAAACATATAGCTCTTTGTCATAAGTGGAATAGTTGAATGCGGCTCCACTCAACTTCTCACTAAAGTACGGAATTGGTTTAGAATCTTGCATCAGAACACCACTTATTCCTTTGTCAGAAGCATCACATTCAATCTCAAAAGATTTAGAAAAATCAGGCAATTGTAATAAAGGAGTAGAAACAACTTTTCTTCAAAGTAGTTAAAAGCATCATCGTGTTCTTTTCCCCATGTAAAACTCTTATTCTTTTTAATAACTTCAATTAACGGAGAAGTAATAGTGCAAAAGTCTCTCACAAACCTCATATAAAAACTAGCAAGTCCATGAAAACTCCTAACTTCAGTTGCAGTCTTACGTTTAGGCCATTCTTAGATTTTCTCTTCATCAACCTCAACTCCTTTAGAACTAACTACAAAACCCAAGAAGATCACACGATCCACACAAAAAGCACACTATTTGAGATTAGCAAATGAAAGTTGCTTTCTAAGAACTTCAAAAACATGTTTTAGGTGTTTTACGTGCTCTTCTAAAGTGTTAGAAAATATCAAGATATCATAAAATTACACCACAACAAGTTTTCCATAAAAATCCTTAAAGATATGATTCATTAATTTCATGAAAGTACTAGGTGCATTAATCAGCCCAAAAGGTCATAAAGACTGTAATTGGTCTAATAAAGCAGTTTTACATTCATCTCCATGATTCATTCAAATCAGATGGTAACTAATTGTTAGATCAATTTTAGAAAAGATTTTGGATCCATGAAATTGATCCAACATGTCATCAAGACGAGGAATAGAGTGGCCATACTTTACCATTATGTTGTTGATTTTTCTTTACAATCCACGCACATCCTCTTGGTTCCATCCTTTTTGGGTACCAATCGGATGGGAATAGAGCAAGGGCTCATGCTCTCTCCCTCAAAACCTTTCTCAAGCAACTCCTCAACTTGCCTTCGGTGCTCTTTTGTCTCTTCTACATTACTCCTAATAAGCAGGCCTATTTCGGATTTGTTATCCAAGCATAAAATCAATTTGATGCTCAATGCCACATAAAGGTGGCAATCCATTAGGAATATCTTCAGGAAAGACATCTTCAAAATCCTGCAAAAGAAAAGAAATACTTCTTGGCAAAGAAGAAGTTAGTAACTTAGAATTAATCAAAACTTCTTTGTAAGTAAGTAGTGTTATGGGTAGCCTCTCTTTTCTTGCATTTACACACTCTTTGGCTTTTATATAGAAACTCTCTTTTTATTTTCCTTTGCCTCTTTCCTCTCACCAAGACTTCCTATATTTTCACTCAAAAACCATTTTTATCTCCTCTCAAATTGCTGCCCTCTCTCTCTCTCTCTCTCTCTCTCTCTCTCTCTCTCTTTCTTGGCCATCGCTATTTTTTTTTCAAATTCTTGGCCTCCTGTATTTTATTTTCATCTAGCTCACTTTTTATACCTCCCTTGGTTTTTCCACTGGTTCCCTAAATCTCTTTTGATCTTCAAACACATTAGAAGGAGATAAAAGTGCAAGAGTAAACTTCCTGCCATTAAGCTCAAGAGAATATCTATTCTTCCTCTCATCATGAAAAAGATTCCTATCATACTGCCAAGGACAACCCAGTAAGATATGACAAGCTTGCAAATGGATTATGTCACAAACAATATCATCCTCATATCTACCAACATCGAATGAAATCATGCATTTCTAGTTCACCTATAGTTCACCATTATCATTTAGCCATTTGAGTCTATCAGGAGTAGGGTGTTTTGTGCATGCAAGTCCCAGTTTTCCACAAAAGTATGAACTCACCATATTAGCACAACTATCACTATCATTGATCAAAGAACAAGTTTTCCCCTTTATCCTACACCTAGTATGGAATATATTCTCCCTTTGTTTTTCACTATTGCTTACAAATTAATATTCATAATCCTCCTAACTACCCCAACCATGTCATCATTAAAAGGTAGTTCTACTTCATCTTCATCTTCGCTCACAACGCTCTCCTCTTTCTCACATTTTTACTGTCATATTCTCCACTCATAATCCTTTTAGCTATCTCAATCATACCAAAATTAGGTAGTTATACATCCTCTTCACCTCTCATATCTCCCTCGTCTTCTTCTCCCTCAATTTTTCATTCACATCCTCCATCTTCTCTAAGAATGATGTTTCTTCTACTTGGACATTCATGCATCACATGTCGCCTTTCTTTACATTTATGATATTGAGTAGAACTAGAAGGTTTAGGGTTAAAGGTTTTACCTCCCTCTTTGTTCTCGAATTTACCTTTCTCCCTTGTCTTCTTGAGGTCTGGAAGAACTCTTGATCCCTTGATTCAGCAATGGGTTCTTGGACATGGTGTTTGATTGAATCTCGATGAGCTAGTTTTCTTTCTTTTATTTTGCTTTTCTACCTTCACAAACAAATCAACTAACTCGTCTAATGTTACATACTATTGTAATTCTACTACATCAATTATTTTATTATTTAAACCATTCAAAAACCTAGCCATTGTAGCCTCCTTTTCTGCCGTACAATTAGCTTGCATAATAGCCATATCCATAGCCTTAAAGTATTCATCCACCGATATAGATGCTTGATTCAATGTTTGAAGACGTTGTTGTAGCTCTCTTTGAAAGTGTGATCGCACAAATCTCTTCCTTATCACCCTCTTCATCTCAGCCCAAGTAGCAATAGGTACTTGTCCGTTTTGCAATCTAACCCTAGTAAGCTTTTTCCACCAAACAAACAACATAGTTAGAAAACTCAACAACAAGTTTAACGTCTTACCCTCGAAATGATTGTGGCAGTGAAAGATGGCTTCAACCTTTCCCTCTAGGTATTTACCCAAAAAAGAGTAACAATTAAATTTGTATGTTGTTTTAAAGATACGTGGTTTAATTCAATATGAATAATTAAGAACAACTAATAAATGAGTAAAAGATAAAATAAACAATCAAAAAAATCACAATGTAATGATCAAGCCTGATCTTAGACTGAATAGTGGAATTCATCCTCAATTAGACCATCGGTACAAGCTCGATAGCGAGTGAAGGAAAGAACAAACAAATAACGCCTTGAACACTAGCTAGAAGACAAAACTAAACTTTTGTTGCCTTTATTTGTGTGTTACAATGTGTCAGCATAAAGAAAACCTTCTTCTGTATATAGTAGGAGAGTTGCAGTCCTAGTAAAAGTCTAAAGAGGTAAAAATCTTATTTTTCTGGTAAATGTTGATTTACAGTTGATACTGAACAGGATTCGCACTGCAATGTCCGGTTGAGGGCGAATATTACGCCCCCCTATCCATCATGCAAAATTGTTCACCGTGCCTCCCGAGGTCCAGAAGCTATTCTTGGTCCGGGTACATCATTTTACTACGTCCGATCTTAGATACATCATTATGCCTCTCGGGTCTCGATAAGAGGGGCTCCCGATCTTGATTATAATTATGTCGATCCGTGCTTCCCCTTCGTTCTCTCCTCGAGGAATCGGAGAAAACTTTTCCCCCAATTTTACTCGTACACAGATAGTACCTAGTTTTCCAGAGAGTAGATTTTATCGAAGCGACGTGAAGCAATAAATTAACCCGGTTCCTTCTTCCATACACTACAACCGAGTTGACGGGTCAACAAAACATCCCATTAGTCGCATCGTTCTGACTTTGAACATGTGTCAGCCGCCGGTTGACTGTCCTAGAATGCAAAACGTCATGCTTTGATTACCCTTCCTTTATCTCCGACCCCTTTTTCACTTTTTTACTTTCCGATTCCAGAGCTCTTTGATTTACCCTTGAATTCTTCAGTAAACTCTAACCCCTTCAAATCTTCATACATTGCTTTCTGTATCTTCATATCTTTATCTCCAAATCTTCATACTCCTTCCTTAAATCTTCAATTCACACCTTCATACCTTCGTCCCCATCTTCAAATCTTCATCCTCATCTTCAAACCTTCATATTATCCTTCAAACTTCATATTTTCAAGAATCCGATGGTAAAAAACTTCCAAATCCGTGCCTCAAGAGACCGCTCCTTCAATTTCCAACCTGACCATAGATTCCGCGGTAGCCGTTCCTGAGGTGGCCCCGGAGCCTCCTTTGAAGAGCTTCATTCCTAGGGGCTGTTTTATTCAAAATGACTTCAAAGTCTAGAAGGCCTCTGGTTAATAGGACCAAGGCAAGGGATCATGGAGGTACGTCTGCTCTGTTACTGAGGACAAACTCCTCATAGTTCGGGTGGACTAAAACTGGGAGGCATAGAAGTGGTCATCCTGGGCCCAACGAAGAAATCACCACTCACGTGGAGGGGTATCTATGTGTTTACACTTACCCCTTAACGCTCTCCCGGTGGACCCTATAATTCTTGGCTTTTGCAAAAGGTACGAGGTCTGCCTCGGGCAGATTCACCCGTCCTTTTGGAGGATCATAATCCTTCTCTGCCACTTCATCAACAACACCAAAATACCTAGGTTAACCATCGACCACCTACTCCATCTCTATTGTCCCCGAGTCTTTTGAGGGGGGTTGATCAAGCTCGTTTGCCGAGAAAGCATAGTTCCATTCTCGAGCATCGATAAAGATCGAGATTGAGGTTGGAAAGGGATGTTTGTTCGGGTAAAAACTGAAGAACTTATTCCCCCAGAATTCCTACCGTTCCATGAAAAGTGGAACTCAACCCGTAAGCTTTTCTGAGTACTTGGTACTTCTTTTATTCTCTTTCTAATTGCCTATGTCTAACGTTGTGCAGTGGTCGCCCAAGTTCCCAATGCAGTTCCTCGCTTCAAGGAGTGGATCGAGGGGATCTGCAAACAAATGTCTTACTTCGAGTGCGAAGAGCGCAAGCTTTCGAAGGGCAAGTGGGAGGCTCATTCCCACGGTGAGTCTTCCTCTCGAATAATTCCATTTTCATACTTAATTTTTACCTCGGCTAAGTCCTTTTTCCTTTCACAAGTTTGCCTAAGACCACTGAGCTTCGGCCATTGAATGAGAAAAAGGCCTCGTCCTCACTTGCTAAACACTCCACTTCTGGACAACCCCAAGCTACTGCGAAGGAGGAGAAAAGAAGAAAAAGAGGAAATCCTCTGGATCCCCTAACACCAAGGTCAAGAAGAAGAGGGTAGCTGTCTGGGTCCGAAAATGTAATAAAACGAGTACCAAAGCAAGGGTACCGGACCCCAATTCCCTCTTTCGACAGTACCCTGAGGACGATGATTTGAAGTTCGTCGCTCATGGGTCGACCATCGGCGATAGAGAACAGGCGGCAATCAAGGAAGATGGCGGAGAGGCCAATCGCCTCTAGCTCGGGACCAGAAGGAGAATAAGAGGTCGCAGCCTCCAGAGAAGCCGCCCCTGCCCCGAAAGAAGTAACCGGTGTTATCGATATCGCAGAGATGCTGTCTCACATAGAGGCTATGTTTGACGGGACTCAAGCTGATAAAGCATCAAATGAGACGACACAAGGCGTTGATGATGCCCTCAACAAGTTTTTCAACGGCATGGACATGAGCGCATTAGAGGATTATTCTAGGCTTGGTCACCTGGAGATCCCAAAAAAGGTCGTTCCATCAGGAGCGGGCGAGCCGAGCTCGAGCCTGAAGCTAGTGAGGCAGTTCCCTGCCCCGAGTGTGGATCCCAACCGTAAAAAGACGGTCGTGCTTACTACCTACGGAGGCCCGGGTGCTGTCCGCTCCTATTGGTATGGCCAGCTATCTTCGTTGCCTAATTATTGAGGAGGACCAGGTGAAGATGAACAAAGTAGGCACATCGAGCCTCTTCAACGAGGCGCAACCGGGCCGAGATGAACGAGGTCAAGATTATGGCTGAGGCGCTGAGGAGCAGGATGGACCTGGTGGCCTTGAAAAAGGAGGCTACAAAAGAGGAGCTAGCATCAGTGAAGGACAAGCTCCGGGTGGCAAAGGACAAGGCCAACAAGTGGTCACGACTAAATGACGGACTCTGAGCACAACTAGATTCAGCTGCCTCGGAACGGGATACCCTTGGCCAGGAATATACTGCGCTGAAGTCCAAATTGGAGGCAACCTCGATCGACTCACCCAAAGTCGAGGAAATGTTGGCCTTGTATAAGGGTAATGTGGACATAGCCGATGCCCATTTAAGAACGAAGACCGAGTATGTAAAGCGGTTGTCCCCGAGGGAGACCCTCGAGGAGGTTCAAACTCGAGGATTCAACCTGTCCACCAAGATCACGGAAGCCAAGAGGCTCGAGGCCTAGGCGAAGGAAATTTATGAGCCCGAAGGTACCAAAGGTTCCAAAGGTTCTGAAGGTTCTGAAGGTTCCGGTACCTAGTCGAGCTTCAGTGAAGATCAGGCGGAGATGCCATAGTTCTTTTTTGGTTTCCTTTTTGTACATTTTCTTTCTTGTTTATTTTGAGGCAATTTTATCGTGCCTTTGTAAATATTTTTTTAAATTTATATAAAAATTTCCCTTTGGCAACACCATGTTTTTCCCTTTAAGCATCTATTTGCAATCTTTTATTTGTATATCGTCCCTAATGCCTTAGCATAGAATCAAGCATAATCTGGAGCATCCGTTCTCAGGAAGTTCGAATGGGGCGCGATTTCGATGGCAACTCCGGATTACTCGTGGCTCCAAAATTTTGATAAAATCAAAGGCCTTTAAGATGCTTAAGCGTTTTAGTCATATACGACAATGTTTTTGCTGAGGGTAACCCTTTAATAGGTTTTGATAACATGTACGGGCCTTACTTTCTGAGTACGGACTTTGGACATCTCTGAGCCATTTTAAGGTGGCCGTAGCCTTTCATATTCGGGCATTGCCTAATAGGCTCGGTGCCTCCAAGACTTGATAGCCCGGGCCATCCATTTTTTTTATCGAACGACCCTAAATTGGGGTAGCCCATGGGGTTTAGGATTTAGGATCTGTTGTGAAGCATCAACGAAGCGAAATGCTTAATAATAAAGTATGAAGGAAGCAAAGATTTCTTTCATTGCTTTATATGTAGAGTACATATCGGAGGCGCATATGCCTTGTGCTTGGCCAGAGGGAGCTACATGCGTATGGTTCGTTTGACCATTTTACTCTTATAATGAATTCTTACCACCAAGCCTTTGGTTTTGATATATAAAATTTTCCCTGTCTAAAGATCTTAACCTATGGGTAATGGCCCCCAGTATTTGAGGCCGAACTTGTGAGGGCTCGAATACTATTAGTTTGGTGCAAACGATCAACAATTCTGGTTTAAGGCCGACCTTCTAAACTAAGGTAGCACGTTTTACTATCACCTGATTAAAAACCATTCCAAAAAACACATTTCGAGAAAAAAATCGGTTCAAGAGAAAAAGAGTACAACACGTGCTTTCAAACCTAATAGCCACATTTGCCGTCGGTCGAGTACCGGCATAAGTTAGTCCGTAATATAACAAAATTTAGAAGGGAATTGAGATCGTACCTTAGAAGTAGTACCGCTTTAAATGTGCCATGTTCCATTTGTTCGATAGTTGTATGGAGTTTCCCGACTAGAGTTAATACAAGCCTTTCCCAGTTACTCTAGGAACTCTATACTGTCCTTCCCAATTTGGGCCTAGTTTCCCGTCGTTCGGGTTCCTAGTGTGTAGCGTTACTTTTCTCAACACCAAGTCCTCGAGTTGAAAATGCCGAAGGTTGGATCTTCAGTTATAGTACATCCCTACTTACTACTTCTGGGCATCCAATCGAACTAGTGTGGCTTCCCGCCTTCCGTCCAATAATTCCAGGCTCATGGCCATGGCCTCGCCATTTGACATTTCTGTAGCATACTGGTATCTTAGTCTCGGTTCCCCTACCTCAACTGGTATTAAGGATTCCGCTCTGTAGACTAGAGAGAACAGGATTTCTCCGGTACTCGACTTCGAAGTCGTACGGTATGCCCACAAGACTTCGGGCAAGATTTCTTTCCACTTTCCCTTTGAATCGGTCAACGTCTTTTTCAAGTTTTGAAGTACAGTTTTGTTCGTCGATTTCGCTTGCCCTTTCCCACTATGCTGGTAAGGATAATATCATCTTGATTTTGTGGTCTTTGAAAAACTTACTTACCTTGCTGCCGACTAATTGTTTTCCGTTGTCACAAATGATCTCGGTGGTATCCCGAATCGACATATTATGTGATCCCAGATATCGATGACTTCTTTCTCCCGGACCTTCTCGAACGCTCGAGCCTTGACCAATTTGGAAAAATAATCGGTCATGAGTATTGGGCCTCACCGGGCGCCTATGGCAGGGGACCGACGATATCCATTCCCTACTTCATAAACGGCCATGACGACAGGACTAGATGAAGCGTTTCTCCCGGTTGATGAATCATCGGGGCGTGTCTTTGACACTCGTTGCATTTTCATACGAAGTCTTTCGCATCCTTCTCCATTTTATTCTAGTAGTAGTCGGCTCTTATTAGCTTCCGAACTATCTGCCTTCGAATGGTTCCCGCAAGTGCCCTTGTGGACTTCTCTCATGGTGTATTTGGTGCACAGGGCTTTCGGTTCCTTGGGATCTAATGGAAATTTTCCTATCTTCAGGTAGTCTATGTATTTGTTTCTCTAATCCCAAGTAAAAATTGTCGATTTTACTTTGGCGTGGCCTTCTTCTACCACCGAGTTCGTTAGCTGCACCACTACCCCCAAGTCAAACTCATCGGAGTCGACAGACGACCCCAAGTTGGGCAGTGCATCGGCCTTACTATTTTGATCTTGAGGAACATGCTGCAGAGTCCATTCCTTGAATTGGTGTACGGTCACCTGCAATTTGTCCAAGTACCTCCGCGTTCATTCCTCTTTTACTTCGAACGTTCAGTTGACATAATTTAGGATGAGTAGGGAGTCACATTTGGCTTCGATGACTTCGGACCTGAGGCTGTTAGCCAGTTCTAGACCTGCAATCATAGCTTCATACTCGGTTTCATTGTTAGTCAATTTTATAGTTCTAATAGACTTACCTACAGGTGGTTTTAAAATGATACCAAGTCTGGACCTTTTCGTGTTGGAGACACCGTTCGTGAATAGGGACTAGATCCCCGAGCTAGTCCCCAAGGTGGTCAGCAATTCCCTATCGACCTCGAGTATCAAGGACGGTGTAAAGTCGGCCACAAAGTTTGCCAAAACCTGAAATATTATGGCAGTCCGGGGTCTGTACTTGATATTGTGCCCGCTAATGACTATGGCCCATTTGGCCAGCCGCCTCGAGAGCTCGGGCTTATGCATGATATTTCTCATCAGGTAAGCGGTTACAGCACATATGGGGTGGCAATGAAAGTATGGTTTTAGTATTATAGAAGCGCTCAGTAAGGCGAAACGAATTTTTGTAGGTGAGGATACCTTGTCTCGACATTTCCTAGGGTTTTAGTAACATAATAAATTGGAAATTGTGTACCTTCTTCCCTCGGGACTAGGACACCACTTACCACCACCTCGGAAACTGCCAAGTAGAGGTACAACTGTTTATCTGCCTTTAGAGTGTGCAGCAAAGGGGGGCTCAATAGGTACGCCTGAGTTCTTCCAAAGCTTGCTAACATTCCGGAGTCCAAGAAAAACTTTTCTTCTTTTTCAATAGCGAGAAGAACCGATGGCTCTTATCTGATGATCTCAAGATGAACTGGGCCAACGCGGCTATCCACCCGGTCAGTCATTGAACTGCCTTGACATTGTCGACTATAGTGATGTCCTCAATTTCCTTTATTTTGTCGGGGTTGATCTCTATTCCTCGATTAGATACCATGAACCCGAGAAACCTGCCCGAACCGACCCCAAATGCACACTTCTCCGAGTTTAGTTTCATGTTGTACTTCCTTAATATGTCGAAGGTTTCCTGCAAATGTTTCAAATGGTCCTTTACTCACAGGGACTTGACCAACATATAGTCAATACAAATATCCATTGATTTTCCTATTTGTTCTCGAACATCCGGTTTACTAGGCGTTGGTATGTGGCACCTGTGTTCTTTAATGAGAATGGCATTACGTTATAGAAGTAGGTGCCGAACTTTGTTATGAAAGAAGTCTTTTCTTGATCGTCCAGGTCCATCAAAATTTGGTTGTACCTGTAGTAGGCATCGATAAAACTGAGTATCTTGTGTCTAACCGTCGCGTCGATCATCCGATCGATGTTAGGCAAAGCAAAAGAATCCTTTGAACATGCCTTGTTAAGATCCTTATAATCTACCCACATTCTTAGTTTATTTCCAATTATAGGTAATACCACTATGTTAGCCAACGAATTCGGGTATTTAACTTCCCATATGGAACCTATTTTTAGAAGTTTGGATACCTCATCCTTGATGAACACATGTTTGATCCCAGACTGTGGCCTTCTCTTCTGCTTGGCTAGATGGAACTTCATATCCAAACTCAAATTGTGAGTGGTTACCTCCGGTGGGATCCCTGTCATGTCTAGATGGGACCAGGCAAAATAATCGGCTTTAGTTTTAAGAAAATCAATTAGTTTTTCCTGAGATTGGGGTAAACCTCGTGCCCAAGTATACCTTTCGATCCAGTAGGTGCTCGATTAATATAACTTGCTCCATATCCTCGATCGTTGATTTGGTGGCATCATATCATCAGGTGCTACGAATGATCTCGAGACACTGTAATCGTCCTCATCGTCTGCTCCATCTTCTTCCTATTTCTTTAGTTCGGCAGAGGCTGATATCCTTGATTGCTATCTAGTTTCTTCTTTTTTGGTCGGTTTCGTGCTTCTTGATGTTGAGACTGCGAGCACC
>MCJB01049357.1:8618-22557 GCA_002018475.1 Nicotiana obtusifolia
AACCAATTTCCATTTAAATTTACAAGATTCACGGGTAATTTCCCGAAATTAGACTCAAAATCAATAGTGGGGCCCATTTCTTGAAATCGTTCGAGATTCATAAAATGTAATTACTCATTGCAATACGAGTCCATGCATATCAAATTCGTCAAAGTTCGACATCGGATTGACCTTAATCCCCAATTTCATATTTTCAGAAATTGAGAAGAACCCTAGGTTCTTCTTTTCACGAATTCGTGGATTCATGTTGGGGTTAAGCATGGAAATTATAATCTAAGAGGGATTTTAGGGTATAGAATACTTACCCGATGTTTCTCTTAAGATTCCCTCTCTATTTATTCCCAACTTCACTTCAATCTTCTTCTCAAAAGCCCCAAATATTTTCAAGATAGTGTAACCCCTTTTTGTTTGCAAGATTAATCAGGTAATCTTCTTTGCATGTGTGTTTTGGGGTTGATTTCGAGTGATTCATTATGTTTGTAATGGCTTTGCTCTCGTGGGTATTTGCGTATTGTATTTCAGAAGTACCCCAAATGGACCTTAGGTCCTATTTATAGTGGCTTCAAAAAAATCGGGCAAAAGTACTGAACCAGGGCCATTTCGCGACCCCTTTGTGCATTTCGCGGTTCGCATTTCTCACATGCGAACCGCTTTTCCCATCGCGGAACAAGCGAAAAGGATGCCCTAGGTTCTGCCCAATTTCGCGACGCCCAGGTGCAGTTTCGCGATTCGCTTTTCAAGTTCGCGAATCGCGAACTCGCCGCGAAGTCAGCCCAATGTTTCTGTCCGTGTTCGCGACTGCCTTTGTCATTTTCGCGGTTCGCTTTTTGATTATGCGAACCGCGTTTTGGTCGCTTTTCTCACCTGAAGCTTCTGCTTCACTTCGCGATGGGTGGAGGGTGTTTCGCGATTCGCTTATCCAAAAAGCGAATCGCTTTTTGGTCGCGAACCTAGTTAGCCAACTGACCTCTTTTTCTTGCTTTACTAATTTAAGTCTAACTTTTTCATACGAAGTCCGATTTGGACGATTCTTTTTGCTACGACTCCATAATTTCAATACGGAGCTAATTCCTCAAACTAAATTGAATTTGGAGGTCGTTTACTAATTTTAAAGTCAAGCACACCAGAAAGTATAGCGTTGTCGCTTCATGATGCGACGATCTAAGTCCCGTTAACCATTCAAAATTCATCCGAGACTCCCGGGACTTACTCTGAACATGCACACATGTTCTATACTCTCATTCAAACTTGTTCCGATCATTGGAACACTAAAATAAACATCAAATCAGTAGGTTTGCATCAAAATCAAACCTATGGACTCCAAGGATCCTTAAATCGATCCTTCGATCCGAACCTGACCAAACCGTGTCCGAATGGTCTGAAAATTTGCACGCAAGTCCAAAATTACATAAGGAGCCTACAACAACTTCCGGAATTTCATTCCGACTTCCGGATCAAAATTTCACTTATCGACCGGTAACTCGAACTTACTTGATTCAAATCTGGTGTTGTTCGAGGTCTATCAATTATATTCCGGTCACTCGACTAAGTCATAAATCCTACCCCGAAGCTAACCGAGTCGTCGGAATTCAAATCCGAACCTTCTAACTCATAAGTCAATCTACGATCGACTTTTGTGACTTAAGTTTCTTAAAAAGAGACCATGTATCTCATTTCTTATCGATTTACTTCGAGTACAATTTACTCGACTTGATTTTTCACATAATATAATTAAGGACATAATACGGGGTATAAAAGTGAGTCATCACAATAATTAGATTCAAAACTTTGAAATTTGAATCAATTAGAAACTAGTAATTAATTGTAGTATTTTTGCGCAAGGAATAAATTTAAAAAATAAATAATAAGAAGACATAAACTTTGTAGTGATAGATAATTTTAAGTTTTTTAAAATATAACAACAAAATATTACTAACTTTGTATATATATATTTGAAATTTTTAGTATGTTTCAAAGTTAAAAGTTAGAATTAAAAAACTTATAATAATATTCTTTCAAACTTTGAATTAGTTTCAAAGTTTATTATTATATTCAAAACCTTGAAATTTGAATCAATTAGAAACTAGTAATTAATTGTAGTATTTTTGCACAAAGAATAAATTTAAAAAATAAAAAATAAGAAGTCAGAAACTTTATAGTGATAGATAATTTTAAGTTTTTGAAAATATAACAACAAAATATTACTAACTTTGTATATATATATATATTTGAAATGTTTAGTATGTTTCAAAGTTAAAACTTAGAATTAAAAAACTTATAATAATATTCTTTCAAACTTTGAATTAGTTTCAAAGTTTATAATTAGATTCAAACCTTGAAATTTGAATAATTAGAAACTAGTAATTAATTGTAGTATTTTTGCGGAAGGAATAAATTTAAAAAATAAAAATAAGAAGACAAGAGTTGTGAACTTGTGATGGAATTCCAAGATTTGGAGCAATTTTATTTATATGTATTCTAATGTAGAAAATTACATTCTTTTAAACATACTGGCTAATTTTTTTAAGATAGCCGTAGGCTTTTTCCTTAGGAACTGGTTGTTGTTGTTCCGGTTCATTGTCTTCGTCTTGTTCTTCTTCATCTTCCACTTCATTGGCTGTTTGACTCTCTTCTTCACTGTTCCGTCGCTCAAAATTTGATCCAGATACGCTCTGTCTTTTTTCTGCGAAAGTTCTGGTATTCCAAAGTTTCTTCGCTCTCCTCTGATCCAATCCCTGAATAGAACTCCTGTCTCCATTGCCTCTTCTCTCAACGAATGTCTGTGATCTCCAATTTGAAATCTTCCTTGGCTGGAAGCGCTCTCCGACGCAACTGATGAAGCTTGAATTATTAATATATCGCGGGCCATTTTTGTAAGTATGGGAAATTGTGCTTCTTGACTCTTCCAATAATCCAATAAATCGTGAATTTCAAAACTTGTAAGTTTCTTCGGATATTAGATTAAGTAGACTTGGAACTCGCTGTATTCCTCCCCGTTCGCGTCTTCTTCTGAAAGCAACTTTTGATCAAGTCCTCCAAAAGTGCTCATCCCGGCATGCTTTTTGCCTATTTGAGAAGAAGAACTTTCACCGGTTGACAGTATTGGTGCAGTTGGTGTTGCAGTCTCTGCCAAGCTCTATACTTTGTGAAAACAGCTACGATATCTATATAAACTTTAGCACAAGCATGTTCTACACTAGGGTAGTTATTAGTCGCAATTTCAACAGCTGTAATATCTAAATTTGCATATATTTCCCGAACAAGTCGTTCAGTTAACTTAAGTTTAAATGCAGGATGTAACACAAAAGCAATGTAAAAAAGTTGGGGAATTGGAAAAAAATATTTTTAAAATTTTTCAATCATAGCCTCTACAGCCATTTTATATTCTTTGTATTGCCTATATAATCTTAATAATTCAGATATTCCAGCTATATAATATAACATAGTAGGAGTAGTTGGATAATATTGTCCAGAAAATTCTAAAGTAGCATGATAGAATTTTTCTAAAAACTGGAAGAGATATTGAACAAGGTTCCAATCGTCCTCCTTAAGGTCATAAAGTTCCATAAAATATTTATTATACATTTGAGTAATAGGCTCTTTTTATTCATAAGCAACAGTTAATGCTTCATATAAAGTGTTCCATCTAGTACAAACTTCTTTTGGGACTCTCCTAATCGGCATTCCTAATTCTATACATTTTCTTTCCCATTCTCTTTTTCTTTCTCGATTTTTATTTCTAAATATAAAAGCAATAGCTACTTTAACCTTTTCAATAATGTGGTTAAATAAGTCAAGACCATTTTTGACTACTAAACTGTAAATATGACATGCACATCTAACATGAAAAAATTCCTCAAAAGGGGGGTTTAAAATAGGTCTCAAGTTCCTAAGTGCTTCTGTATTGTTCGTAGCATTATCTACTGTAATACTAAAAACTTTGTTAGATAAACAATATGCACGACAAATTGATGAAACTGTTTTGGAAATATAATTTCTCGTGTGTGGTTCATCAACAACTTTATATGCAATAATACGTTTTTGAAAGACCCAATCAGGATCTATCCAATGAACAGTAACTGTAATATAATCACAATTATTTGTGAAACGACCCATATCAGTAGTAAGGCATACTCTAGTGTCAAAGTTATCAAATAAATATCGCAAATAATCTCTATATTCGTTTTTAAATTTAATAATATCATTTTTAACAGTTGTTCTTGGAAAACCTTTAAAAGAAGGATTATATGTAGCTTGAATATAACGAACAAAACCAGTAGAAGAAGGAAAACTATAAGGTAAACTCTCCACCGCAACTAGTTTAGCTATATTTTCCCTATCCCTTTGTTTATCATAACTAAGAATTCCTCTTGTTGTTTGGTTAATTTTAGCTTGGATACCCGAGGATTCATCATGTGCTACACCCCCATGTTCGCTTCTAAAGTAAATACCCCCCGCCCGCATTAATCATTCCTTAGGATGTTTATTTCTTAAGTGAGTTCTAATTTTACCCGTCCCACCTTCATTACCCCCAGTTTTGAAAACCCACTCCATTCCACAAAGACCATAAACAGCCGTCTGATTTTTAACTTTCTTTTGTACAAATTCTCATACCTCAGATCTTTCCTTATGTTTAACCGGGACTCTAGTGGGAGGTACAGGAGGCAAGTCGGACTGAACTTCAGGTGGACTAGCTTGAAATTCATGTGGTTCTTCTAAATTAACTCCAGTTTCATAATTATATTGCTTCTACGTGTTGTGAATCAAGTGGATTATTAGAGCTAAAATCATGATAATATTGATTTTCATCTATGTGTTGACTAGAACTACCAGCAATTCCTTTACCTCTATTTCCCCAACGACCACGTGCCCGCCCCCCACTACTAGTTCCAATTGAACCTCTTTGAGACATAATTATAGCAAATAAAATAAATATATGACAAAAATATAATAAAAGAGTAGAAGTAGGAACAACCAACCAAATATAACCGTATAATTGAGGTGAAGTTGATACTTGAACCTTCACTTGATAGCAACTCCAATTAAAACTTGATAAAGAATCAAAATTGTATAATTTACACAAATAGCCAAAGTAGCAAAATAACAATATTGTAGAAAATTTGAGAGAATTGGATGATTTGTGTGAAAAATACGATGAAATAATGGGGTATTTATAGGAAAAAATAGTTAGGGGTGGTTATAGGGTGGTTATGGGGTAAAATGGCCGTTCTTGACAGTTGGGCTACGACCATTTGCTCAATAGAGCCGTTGGCCAACGGCTAGTTTTTAAATTTGCCCCTTTTTTTTTTTTTTTTTTTGTTACCGGTTCCGGGCCATTTTTTTTCCGGTTCGTCGTTTCAAATCCTTAAACCGTCCCGGGATCGGGACCGGTTCTCACATACCTTAAAAGGTCCGGTTCGCATCGGTCCGAGCCGGATTTCGGTCCGAAACCGGACCGATGTGGACCGGACCAATAGCTACTTTTAGTGAGGACAATGAATTTTGAATACCATGTGGTCAAAATTAAAGAAAAGAAAAAGTGACTTCTGCTTCATAAAGATCAGTAAACCAAAATGCTGCGTAATCATAAAGAAGCAAGAAACAAAGGGAAAAAAATTTCGAATTGAATCAAGATCTAATGTTCCGTACTGAACGAGATTTAAAATAAAATCGAACTTGAAGATGAATTTAGTTACAAATAAATCGTTTTAGTAGTTATAAATCGTATAATTATGTCTTGTAACGGCTGTACCTACCTTTTAAGTTAAAGCAATTTTCAAATATACTCTTGTTTACCCTAAAAATGAATAACTGAAATGAATCAATAAAAGAAGAAGAACAATATTGCAGAGAAAAGAGAGAATTCTTATTAATTTTTGGATGATTTACAATGGGATATAGCTTCTATATTAGGGGAAAAATGACTTAGCCACAAAGTAACAATTTCTCTAAAAGATAGACATTCACTCTAAGTACAATTCTCTTCATAACACTCCCCCTTGAATGTCTAGTCAATAGATAATGTGCCTCGTTAAAACCTTAACTAAAATAAAACCCAGTGAAAAAAATTCTAATAAAGAAAAAAGAGTACACATGTTTAATAATACTCCTTTTGGTTGCCTCGTTAAAAACCTTGCAAGGAAAATCCAGTGTGACAAAACCTTGTAAGGGAAAAAGAGCGCAACACGTATTAACTCCCCCCGGCGAGAGCTTCAATTCACATCCTTAAGCCTTTGCATCCCAATCTTGTACACCAACTTCTTGAAGGTTGATGTAATAGAGATTTGGTGAACAAATCAGCCATATTATCACTTGAACGAATCTGTTGCACATTGATATCACCATTCTTTTGAACCTCATGTGTGAAAAATAACTTCGGTGAAATGTGCTTTGTCCTATCTCCTTTTATGAATCCTCCCTACAATAGGGCTATGCATGCTGCATTGTCTTCATACAAAATCGCGGGTAGTTTATCACATTTCAAACCATATTTCTCTCGAATAAGATGTATTATAGACCTCAACTGTACACATTCTCTACTTGCTTCATGAATAGCAATTATCTCAGCACGATTAGATGAAGTAGCCACGATTGATTGCTTAGTCGATCGCCAAGATATTGCAGTGCCTCTACAGGTAAACACATAGCCTGATTGAGATCGAGCCTTGTGTTGGTCAGCTAAATATCCAGCATTGGCATAACCAACAAGATCAGGACTGCATTCGTTGTCATAAAATAAGCCCATATTGGTAGTCCCTTTTAGATACCGCAATATGTGTTCGATTCCATTCCAATGTCGCCTTATAGGAGCAGAGCTATATCTTGCTAAGACATTAACTGAAAAAGTTATGTCAGGTCTTGTAGTATTAGCAAGATACATTAGTGCAACAATTGCACTAAGATATAGTACTTCAGGACAAGGTAGCTCTTCATTCTTTTCTTGAGGTCCAAACGGATACTTGATTCACATCAAGTGATCGAACCACCATTGGAGTACTTAATGGATGTGTTCCATCCATGTAAAACCGTTTCAACACCTTTTCTGTGTAGGTAGATTGATGAACAAAAATTCCGTTTGCCAAATGTTCAATTTGCAAACTGAGACATAGTTTTGTCTTTCTGAAATCTTTCATCTCGAATTCCTTCTTTAAATAATCAATTAATTTTTGGAGTTCTATAGGAGTTCCAATAAGATTTATGACATTAACATATATGGCAAGTACAACAAATTCCGATTTTGTTTTCTTTATAAAAATACATAGACAAATGGCATCATTTATATAATCTTTCTTTAATAAATACTCACTAAGGCGGTTATACCACATTCTTCCTGATCGCTTTAGATCATACAAAGATCTTTGCAATTTGATTGAAAATATTTTTCGGGACTTTGAATTATGTGCGTCAGGCATTTTAAATCCCTTGAGAATTTTCATGTATATCTCATTATCAAGTGAGCTGTAAAGGTAGGCTGTAACCACATCCATTAAATGCGTGTCAACCTTTTCATGGACATTAAAAATAATGAGATAACGGGATGTTATAGCATCCATTATAGGAGAATACGTCTCTTCATAATCGACACCGGGCCTTTGTGAAAATTCTTGTGCAACAAGGCCCGCCTTATATTTTTGTAACTCATTTTTCTTATTCCTTTTACGTACAAAGACCCATTCATAGCCAATGGGTTTAACACCATTAGGTGTTTGGACTACAGGTCCAAAAACTTCACGTTTCGCAAGTGAATCCAACTCGGACTGGATTGCTTCTTGCCATTTTGGCCAATCACATCTTTGTCGACATTCTCCAACAGATTGAGGTTCAAGATCCTCACTATCTTGCATAATGCTAGATGCAATATTATATGCAAAGACATAATCCACCACTATATCTAAATTCAAATTTGTCTCAATATTGACTGGATTTATTGGTAGTTCCTTATTTTCTCGAGTCTTAGGCTCAGTGATTTCCTCATGAATCTCAGGATTGGTTAAATCGTGAATTTCTTCATGAGACTCTTTCATAGTGCCATCTTGATCATTTGTTTTTCTTTTCCTATGATTTTGATCCTTAGAACCCAATGGTCTGCCACGTTTTAGGCATGCTTTTGACTCATTAGCTATGACACTAGAAGATTGTCCAACAGGGACATCAATACGGATTAGGACATTTTCTGTAGGGATATGTGTTCTTTTCAGATCCGTAAATGCGTCTGGCATTTGATTTGCTATTTTCTGCAAATGGATAATCTTTTGCACCTCTTTACATAAATAGAGGCACGTGGATCAAAATGAGATAATGATAGATTTTTTCACAAAATTTCTCGTTTGGTTTCACCATTTTCTCCCCCTAATTTTGGAAAAAATGTCTCATCGAATCGACAATCTGCAAATCGAGCAGTGAATAAATCTCCCCTTAATGTTTTGAAGTAGCGAATAATGGAGGGTGATTCATACCCAAAATATATTCCTAACCTTTTTTGGGGACCCATTTTGATGCGATATGGCGGTGCTACAGGCACATATACTGCATATTCAAAAATTCTTAAATGGGATATATCAGGCTCATGACCCAAAACTAATTGCAACCGGGAATATTTATGATAATTTGTTGTCTGAGACGAACTAGCATTGCTACATGCAAAATGGCGTAACCACAAAAAGAAGTGGGAAACCTCGTTTTCATGCGTAACTGTCTTGCTATCAATTGCAGAAGTTTAATTAAAGACTCTGCAAGGTCATTTTGAGTTTGAACATGAGCTACAAGATGTTTCACTTTTATCCCAATTGATAAGCAATAATCATTAAATGCTTGGGATGAAAACTCAGCAGCATTATCAAGTTGAATAGACTTAATCGGATTATTTGTGCCATTAACTTTGCAAACGCGAGGTTGCAAGATGGTAATAGGCACACATGAGACCATCTAGAATATACATCTATTAAGACCATAAAATATCTAAACGACACACTAGATGGGTGAATAGGTCCACAAATATCCCCATGTATTTGTTCAAAAAACGCAGGGGACTAAATCCCAACTTTTGTTGTTGATGGTCTAATAAGAAGTGCAAGAAAATTCATTATTTAAAAGAATCTTTAAATTCTTTAATGGATGCCCATTTGAGTTTTCTATAATTGGTCTCATCATAATTGATCCAGGATGTCCCAATCGATCATGCCAAAGTACAAAAGTATTGGAATCAGTAACCTTTTGGTTTATGATAGAATGTGCCTCAATTGCACTAATTCTTGTCCAATACATGCCACAAGATAAAGATAGAAACTTCTCAATAACCCTTTTCTGGCCAGAGACATTTTTGGTAACGATGAGATATTCAACATTGTTCTCATCTAGTGTCTCAATATGATATCCATTTCGACGGATATCTTTAAAACTCAACAATTTCCTCTTGGACTTGGAGGAGAATATTGCATTATCTATGATTAGTATTGTTCCCCTAGTCAGAGTTATAGTAGCTCTTTCAGAGCCTTCAATTAGAATACTACTACCACAAATTATAGTAACATCTGCCTTACACATACTTAAATAAGAGAAATATTTCTTCTCTTTGAATATTTTATGTGTCGTATATGAATCAATTAAATAAATATTTTTACAATTAAACTTTGATCCAAGTTTGCTTTGTGAGATATCCATATTTGCTTCCCATGGTTTGACATACAAAAAGAAATATACGAATGGATATTAGTATTTTCAGAGATAAAGGGAAAAAAACAAAGATAAATTACTGATTCAATAATGACTTTAACGCAATTTCGAACAAATTCTAATTATGATACAAATAATAACGTAGCTAAGTACACTACACATATGATTAATACAATTCAACAAATTTATTTACATGTATAAGTTATTTACTTTTGTATTTAATAAAGAAATAGAAAAAAAAAGTTGAATGAATGGACCGTTTCTCGATTTCTGAATATCAACGCTATAACTAATTACATTAAACAATTATACATTCATATCAAGCTGGTTATACCATCACAATATCATTAAATAAACAAAAATAACTATAATAATTTAAGTGATCAAGTGTGCAAATTATTTACGAAACATGTTTATACAATTATTTAGCTAAAATTGATGATAACAGCTGGACTGTAATTCTTACCTTTAAAAATAAGTTAGTCATATATTCACATACATACAAAGTTTACATAGTCACTGATGGTTTATAGTACATACTATATTACGAAATTATATCACATGACAAATTAGATGCAAATCACAAAATATTGATGTGGTCAGTATAAATAATGTGATATTACATTAAAAATGAAATAACAGTTTTATTATCAATAGATTCACACGCCAGAAATAAGTTCTGTGTGTTACATATATGCACGAATGCACAACATATGTGTACTAACGTGTTACCGCCACCACCAGCAACCAATGTGTTCCAACGTCTTTGAACGAGCACGCGTTGTTCAAAACGAAACCAGAAGACTAAGTAATTTAAAACATTATTTAAGACGAATACTAGAATTGTATTTAATCAAAACGAACTAACACTATTTCATAAAACAAATAATATTAATTGATACTAATAACTATTGCTCATGTAAAGAAGTATAATTACACGATGTTTATTCACTAGGTACTACGAATAGACAAAAATAAAGACCAAACTACTCAATCATATATCTTTAACCACGAATTCATCATCGATCAAGTGGTCTATTTTTCCATCAGGGCGCTCAAAGAAGTCTGCCACATCCAAATGGATGATGTCAAATTCATTGCTATAGACAAAATTAGCTTCAAGGCCGTTATTCTTTAAGGATGCGTGATAAAGCTCAACCAAATGACTTGGTGTACGACAAATATTTGCCCAATGCCCTTTTCTACCGCAACGATAGCATTCAGTTTCTGAACCATTTGCCTTTGGCTTCTCATCTTTCCTTTTCCACTTTTGGTGGTTATTTTTCTTTGGGAATGATTAACACTAGGAAAATTTCTTCCTTGTCCACGACCACGGTTACGGCCACGACCACGAATAGGGCCACAACCTTTTTCACGCTTAACATAATAGAAATACACCTCATTCACTTCAGGCAATGGTGTAGACCCAGTGGGTCGATTTTCGTGATTTCTCGTGAGCAAGTCGTTGTTTCGTTTAGCCACAAGGAGAAGAGAAATCAACTCAGAGTACTTCTTGAAACCTTTCTTTCTGTACTGCGGTTGCAGGACCATATTGGAGGCATGAAACATTGTGAACGTTTTTTCAAGCATATCATAGGCAGTGATACTATCTCTATAGAGTTTCAATTTAGAAGTAATTCTGAAAATTACAGAATTGTATTTATAAACAGACTTAAAGTCTTGGATCCTCATATGAGCCCAATCATATCGTGCTTGTGAAGAGTGAGTGACCAACTTTAAGTTGCCATATCTTTCCTTTAAGCCATTCCACAAAACAAGTGGATCTTTGAATGTGAGATATTCTATTTTCAACCCTTCATCAAGGTGATGGCCCAAGAAAATCAAGGCATTAGCACAATCTTGGGTAGATGCATTATTTTTATCTTTAATGGTCTCTCCAAGACCCATAGCATCTAAATAGATTTCAGCATCCAACACCCATGACATATAGTTCTTGCCCGAAATTTCAAGGGCAACTAACTTTCTTTTCATAATATCAGTCATAATTAAAAGAGGAGGAAAAATTATACCTTAGTCTTCTCAAAGAGCTTTTTGAGACGGTAGAGTCTCATGCTGATAACGTGAAATGAAACAATAAAAGAAGAAGAACAATATTGCAGAGGAAAAAGAGAGAGAATTCTTATTAATTTTGGGATGATTTACAATGGGGTAAAGCCCCTCTATTTATAGGGGAAATGACTTAGCCACAAAGTTACAAAAAGATAGACATTCACTCTAAGTACAATTCTATTCATAACAGTAACAATTAAATTTGTACGCGGTTTAAAGGACACGTGATTTAGTTTAACACGAATAATCTACGAACATCAAATAATTAAAATAAAGAGAGATAAAACGATCAAACCAAACGTGATGGAACGATTGAACCTGGCTTTAAGTTGAACACTGAAAACTGGCTCCGATCGAGCCCTCGATACATACTCGATTGTAATTAAAGAAGAGAAGAACTGAAGAACACTTTGAACAATCAGCTATAAGAGAAAAATAAATTTTATTGCTTTAATATGCGTGCCAACAATAATTTAAAATAAAAAAGTTCTTCCCTTTATATAGTAGGGGAATTTCAATCCTAGTAAAAGTCTAAATAAGGTAAAAAATCTTCTCTTTTTGGTAAATGTTGATCTGCAATTGATATTGGACGAGATTTGTGCTGTAATATCCGGTTGAGGGCGGATATTACGGTTCCCTGCTCATCGTGCTTAACCGTTTCTCCTTTCCCTTAGTCTTGGAACTTCACTCTGCCGGGATCCGATGTCTAGCCGTGTCCGATCCTAGATGCACCATTCGTCCTCCCCGAGGTCTAAAACGAGGAAACTTCGGCTTCACTCGAGGTTGCGTCAGATCATATTTCCCTCTCATTTCTTTATTGGGAATCAGAGGTAATATTATCCCCTATTTTACCCGCACATAGATAGCCCCTTCACATTTCGGAGAGTTGATTTATCAAAGCGATGAGAAGTGATTAATTGACCCTGGTTCCTTTCTCCGTATGCTGCAATCAGGTCGACGAGTCAGCGAAAAATTCCATCAATCGCGTTGTTCTGACTTCGAACACGTGTTAGCCGCCAATTGAACATCCTCAAATGCGAAATGTCACGCATTAATTACCTCTCCTCCATAAAAGCTTCGGTTCTTTTTTCACTTTTGTACTTTCCGATTTCAAAATTTCTTATTTTACCCCCGAACTTTTTACTTGATCTTGATCCCTTCAAATCTTCATACACCGTTCTTCACATCTTCATATCTTCATTGTCCCATCTTCAAATCTTCATACATCATTCTTAAATCTTCAAGTTTGACCTTCAAACCTTCATTCTCATCTTCAAGCCTTTATACCCGCCTTCATACATTCATATCTCATGCCCCAAAATACCATTCATTCAACTTCTAACTCGGCCACAGATATCAACGTGGTCGTACCTGAAGTGGCCCCGGAACCTCCTCTAAAGAGTTTTATCCCCGGAGGCTGCTCTATAGAAAATGACTTTAAGGTCGAAAAAGCCTCCAAGCAAGGGGATCGAGGCGAGGAGGGGTGGAGGCATATATATGTTCTATCACCAAGGACACGCTCCTGACTGTTCAGGTGGACTGCAAGTGGGAGGGCAAGGAAGTGGTCGTCCCTGGCCCTGATGAGGACATCACCACACATGTGGAGGGGTGTCTAAGTGTTTATACATACCCATTCACGCTTGGCCCGGTGGATACAATAGTCCTCGACTTTTGCAAAAGGTAGATTCTCCCGTCCTTTTGGAGGATCGTGATCCTCCTTCGTCACTTCGTGAATAACAAGGAGGAACTTCGATTCACCATCGACCATCTGCTTCACCTCTACAGTCCTCGAATCTTTCGAGGGGGATTAATCAAGCTCGTTCGCTGGGCAAAGAAAGATCGTTCTCGAGTAATGATAAGGACATGGATCGAGGCTAGCAGAGGAGATTCATTTAAGTGAAGACCAAGGATCCCATTCTCTCCGAGTTCCTGTCGTTCCCTGAAAAGTGGAACCTACCACGTAAGTTCCTTTCCTCTTGAGTATTTAGAATACCTTTTGGGTTTTGTTCTTCTTTCTCGTCGCCTGGTTTTACCATTGTGCCACAGTTGCCCGAGTCGCCAACGCAATTCCTCACTTCAAAGAATGGGTCGAGGGGATCTGCAAACAGCTATCGTACTTCGAGCGCAAATGGCGCAAACTCTCAACGGGCAAGTTGGAGGCTCATTCCCATAGTGAGTGTTCTCCCCCCCCCCCCCC
>MCJB01049357.1:22577-40933 GCA_002018475.1 Nicotiana obtusifolia
CCCCCCAGATCAAGTTTCCCTTTCTATTCGACTGTCATCTTTACTAAGTCCTTCTCTTCCTTCCACAGGTTTGCCCCAAGACCACTGAGCTCTAAGCAGTGGACGAGGAGAGGCTCTATCCTCACCTGCTAATCCTCCACTTTGGGGTAGCCTGAGGCCGTCATGAAGAAGGAGGAGAAAAAGAGAAAAAAAAGGGGGTCTTTAGGTTCCCTGTACGCGGACACCGAGGCCAAGAAGAAGAGGGTTGCATTCAGGGTCCGAAAGAGCAACAACAAGAGTACCCGGGCTACGGTATTGGACCCTGAATCCCTTACCCGGCTCAGGGACTACTCTGAAGATGACGACTTGGAGTTCGTCACCCATGGGCTGGCCACTGATGCATAAGAGTTGGCAGCATCAGAGGGTAGTAACCGGGAGACCAAACCTTTTTTGGCTCAGGAGACTAAAAGAAAGCCAGTGGTTACAGCCTCTCGAGAAGCTACTCCCGCTCTAAGAGAAGCAGCTGGTATCATTGACATCCCGGAGTCGCCGTCTCACATGAAGTCTCTATTTGACGAGGCTCAGGCCATCAAAGAAAAACCAACCGAGACATTACGGGCTGCAGACAAGGCCCTCAACCTGTTCTTTGAAGGCATTTATATCGGTGCATTGGACGACTACTTTGGGTTTGGTCACCTGGAGATCCACAAAAAAGATGTGCTTCCGGATCCAGGCGGGCCAAGCTCGAGCCCAAAGCTGGTGAAGCAATTCCTCGTTGTGAGCGTGGATCCCGACCGCAAAAGAATGGTTATGTTTACGATCCTGACGGATACGCGAGTGTTGTTCGGACCGGTTGTCATTGCTAGCTATCTTCGTTGCTTGGTATCCGAACATGATCAAGCGAAAATGAACAAGGTGGATGCATCGAGCCTTTTCAACGAGGCACAATAGGCGCTGAACAAGGTGTATTTTTCTTTCTTTGTATCATTTTAAAGGTTCATTTAACCTTAGCATATTCTTATGATCTCATCGACTTTGTTTCTCATGCCTCGGTGCTTCATCACGAGAGCTTCCATCGGTCTCGGATGGAGGTGAGACAGATCGAGTTCGAGCTCAAGGAACAGGTTCGACAAAAGGACGTGTAGAAATCTCTTAGCGAGCAAAGAGACGAGGCCCTCAAGGAACTCCCAATCCTTTGGCCGAGCTGGAAAAATCTCAAAAGGAGACCTCGTCGGTGAAATGGGAGCATGCCGTTCTGGTCGAGAAGGTAAGGATATTTGAGATTAATAACGAGAGGTTAAGCGCAGTAGCTAACGCCGAAACCTTGCAGGTCTAAGAGAAGATAGACCTGATCGACCGCTCCGGGCTGAGATGAACGAGCTCAAAGCTTCGGCCGAGACGTTGAGGAGCAAGAATAGATCTTCTGCCTTGAAAAAGTTGGCTACTAAAGAGGAGTTGCCATCAGCCAATGACCAACTCTGGGTGATGAAGGTTAAAGCCGACAAGTGGTCTCCGTTGAATGATGAGCTCTGAGAACAACTGGGCTCGTCCATCTCGGAACAGGATGCCTTCGGTTGGGAGTATACCGTGTTGAAGTCCAAGTTGCAGTTGGGTTCGAACGAGTCCTCCGAGGTCTAGGATATGCTTGCCCATTACAAGAACGACGTGGAGATAGCTGATGCCTGTTTAATAACAAAGGCCGAATATGTAAAGTGGCTATCCCGGAGGGAGACCTTCGAGGAGATTCATGCCCGGGGGTTCGACCTATTAGCCGAGATTTAAAAGGCTAAGAGGCTCGAGGCCGAGGCCAAAGAGATGTACGAGCCCGAGGATTCAGACAGTGAGTCGGGCTCTAGCGAAGACTAGATGGAGATGCCTTAGTTTATTTTTTGTTTTCTTTTGTACATTTTTTTGGTTTATCTTGAGGCCGTTTTACTGCGACTTTGTAAACACTTTTGGCATTTATAGAAAACTTTTCCTTCGGCTATACTGTGTCTTTTACTTTTCAACATCTGTTTGCAACTCTTTGTATCAAAAATTTCATTAATGCCTTAGCATAAAATTGGACATAATTTAGAGTGCTCAATCCTCCAGAGCCCGAATGAGGCCTGGTTTCAATAACAACTCTGAGTGCTTATGCTTCAGAATATTTGATAAAAATGAAGTCTTTAAAATAATTGAATGTTTTAACCGGACACGATGATGTTTTGCCGAGGGTGGCCTTTTTCATAGGTTTTAATCATGTGTAAGGACCTTACTTTCTACGTACGGACTTGGACGTCTCCGAGCCATTTTAAGTTGGTCATAGCCTTTCATGTTCAGGCCCTGCCTAATAGGCTAGTGCCTGCGCGACTCGATAGCCCGAGCCATCTGATCTTATTATCGGACAGCAGTCCCTAACTCGGGGAGGCCTGTGGGCTCTAGGATTTTGAACCCACTATTTGTTCTGAATGACTTAATGAATATATTGCTGGTGCAAATGCAAAGTGATGAAATATAGAGGACAAATGTCTTTCATTACTTTGCATGTAGAGTACATGATCGAAGGCACAAAAACTTTCTGCCATGGCAAGAATGAGCTACACAGGCACTGACCCGTACAATGACTTCTAATATTCAAGCCTTGAATTTTAACATCAAATAAAAAATGCCTTCTAAGGATCCTGACTTAGGGCGCAATGGCTCCCCCAATATCGAGGTTGAGCTCGTGAGGGCTCAAACACTGTCGATCCAATAAGGGTGGTCAGCAATCCCGGCCTCAAGCCAATCTTCAAAACTAAGGTAGCACGTTTTACTTTTGCCTCGTCAAAAACCTTATCGTAAAACCCACTTCAGGAAAAACCGGTCCAAGGGAAAAAGAGCACAACACGTGCTTTCAGACCTAATCGACAAATTTAACCACAACCGAATACCTGCATGGGTTAGTCCAAAGCATAAAAAATTTCAAAGGAAATTGTGTTCGTACTTTAGCAATAGTACCACTTTAAGTGTGCCACATTCCAGTTGCTCGATAGTTGTACGCTGTTCCCTGACTCGAGCTTATATGAACCTTTCTCGGTTATACCGGCAACTCTATATGAACCTTCCTAGTTCGGGCCTAGTTTCCCGTCGTTTGGGTTCTTGGTATGTAGCATAACTTTCCTTAATACCAAGTCCCCAACTTGGAAATGTCGAAGGCTAGCTCTTCGGTTATAGTATCTCCCCGTTTGCTACTTTTGGGATGCTAACCGGACCAGGGCGGCTTCTCGCCATTCGTCCGATAAGTCCAAGCTCGTGGACATGGCCTTGTCATTTGATGTCTTGGCAGCGTACTAGAACCTTAGGCTTTGTTTCTTTACTTCGACCGGGATCAAAGCTTGCGCGCCGTAGACAAAAGAGAACAGGGTCGCACCGGTGCTTGACTTTGAAGTCGTTCGATATGCCCACAAGAACTCGGGCAAAATTTCTTTCCACATTCCCTTTGTATCAGTCAATCTTTTCTTCACGTTTTGGAGTATATTTTTGCTTGTTGACTCTGCTTGACCGTTCCCACTAGGGTGGTAAGGTATTGACAAGATCTTTTTAATTTTGTGGTCTTTGAGAAATTTATTTACCTTGCCGCTGATGAACTGCTTCCCGTTGTCGCAAGCGATCTCGACCGGTATCCCGAATCGGCATATTATATGATCTTAGATGAAGTCAATGACCTCTTTCTCCTGAATCTTCTCGAACACATGTGTTTGACCCACTTGGAGAAATAATCGGTCATGAGTAGTATGTATTGGGCTTTACCGGGTGTCTATGGAAGGGACCTACGATATCCATCCCCTATTTCATAAACGGCCACGGCGATAGGACCGGGTGAAGCATTTCCCCTAATGCCTTTGACATTCGTTACATTTTCGAACGAAGTCTTTCGCATCCTTCTCCATCCCGTTCCAGTATAAACCGGCTCTAATCAATTTTCCAATCAAGGATTCTATTCCTGAATGGTTTCCACAAGTACCCTCGTGTACTTCTCTCATGGCATAGTCGGTCTCCCCCGGATTCAAGCACCTAGCTAGTGGCCCGAAAAAGGATCTTCTGTATAATTTTCCATTGACCAAGCTGAACCTGGCAGCTTTAGTACGTAGGGCCCTTGATTCCTTGGGATCCGATGGCAATTTCCCTTTTCTCAAGGTAGTCTATGTATTTTTTCCTCCAGTCCCAAGTCAAGCTTGTCGAGTTCACCTTGGCGTGACCTTCTTCTACCACCGAGTTCATCAATAATACTACTTCTCCGGGAGTTAAATTCTTCGGAATCGACTTATGAACCTAAATTGGCCAACGCATTAGCCTTATTATTTTGATCCCGAGGTACGTGCTATAGAGTCCATTCCTTGAATTGGTGTAATGTCACCTGCAGCTTATCCAAGTATCTCCTCATCCGTTCCTCTTTTACTTCAAGCGTCCCGTTGACTTGGTTGACGACAAAGAGGAGTCACTTTTAGCCTCGATCACCTCGGCCCCCAGGCTCTTAGCAAATTCTAGAACTGCAATCATAGCCTCATATTCGGCTTCGTTGTTAGTCAATTTTACAATTCTAATATATTGCCTTATTAGGTTACCAGTAGGTGGTTTTAATACAATCCCAACCCGGACCCCTTTGCGTTGGAGGCACCATACGTGAATAGGGTCTAGATCCCGAGCTTGTCCCCGAGGTGAGCAGTAATTCCTTCTCAACATTGGGGATCAAGGCCGGCGTAATGTCAGCCACGAAGTCCGCCAAAATCTGAGATTTTATGGCGGTCCGGGGTTTGTACTCGATATCGTACCCGCTAATGTCTATGGCCCATTTGGCCAGCTTGCTCAAGATCTTGAGTTTGTGTATAACATTCCTCAGCAGGTACGAAGTTACGACACATATGGGGTGACACTGAAAGTACAATTTTAATTTTCCAGATGCGCTTAATAAGGCAAGCACTAAATTTTCTAAGTGTGGATACCTTGTTTCGGCATTGCCTAAGGTTCTACTAACATAATAAATAGTAAATTGCGTACCTTCTTCTTTTCGGACTAGGACACCACTTACCGCCATCTCAGAAACTGCCAAGTAGAGGTATAACTGTTCATCCGCCTTCAAAGTGTGCAGCAAGGGAGGGCTCGATAGGTATCGTTTGAGTTCTTCTAGAGCTCACTGGCACTTCAGGGTCCAAGAGAAGTTGTTCTTCTTTTTAATAATGAGAAAAACCGGTGGCTCTTGTCCAACGACCTCGAAATAAACCGGCCCAATGCGGCTATCCGCCCGGTCAGTCTTTGTACTGCCTTGACGTTGTCAACTACGGTGATATCTTCTATAGCTTTTATTTTGTTCGGGTTGATCTCTATTCCCGGGTTGGGTACCATAAACCAGAGGAACTTGCCCCAGCTAACCCAGAAAGCACACTTTTCCATGTTTAGCTTCATGTTGTATTTCCTCAATATGTTGAAGGTTTCCTGCAAATGCTTCAAATGGTCCTCTGCTTGCATTGTTCGCAGGGACTTAACCAACATATCGTCAATATACACATCCATGGATTTCCCTATTTGTTCTTCAAACATCCGGTTAACTAGGCGTTGATACGTGGCACCGGCGTATTTTAGCCCAAATGACATCACGTTATAATAGTAGGTGTCGAATTTGGTCATGAAAGAAGTCTTTTTGTCGTACCCGGAATAGGCGTCGAGAAAACACAGTATTCGTGTCCAGCTATCACATCAATCATTCGATCGATGTTAGGTAAAGGGAATGGATCCTTCGGACATGCCTTGTTTAGGTCCTTATAATCTACACACATTCTAAGTTTGTTTCCTCTTTTAGGTACGACTACTACGTTAGCTAACTAATCGGCGTACTGAACTTCCCGAATGGAACCTATTTTCAAAATCTTAGATACCTCGTCTTTGATGAACGCGTGTTTGATATCGGACTGGGCCCTTCTCTTTTGTTTGACCGGGTAGAATTTGGATCTAGGCTCAATTTGTGAGTTGTCACCTCCGGCGGGATCCCTATCATATCTAAGTGGGACCATGTGAAACAATCGGCATTAGCTTTAAGAGTCTCAATAAGTTTTATCTTGAGCTCGGGAGATAGTCCCGTGCCCAGGTATACCTTTCGATCCGATAGGTGCTCGATCAGTATAACCTACTCCAATTCCTTGATTGTTGATTTAATGGCATCGATGTCATCGGGTGCTATGAAAGATCTCAGAACGCCTTGATCATCCTCCTTGTTAGCTGTGTGCCCTTCTTGTTTTTTCGGCCCAGTTAAGGTCATGATTATTGATTGCTATTTGGTTTCCTTTTCTTCGACTAGTCCCCTATTTTTGATATCGAGACTGCGGGCACTGGGGTCACTTCATCGATAATGAACATCTCCTTTGCGGCTGGCTGTTCCCGTAGACTGTTTTGACTCCTTCCATAGTGGGAAATTTCAACGCTTGATGTAAGGTTGAGGGCACCGTCCTCATGCTGTGAACCCATGGCCTTCCGAACAAGGCATTGTAACTCATATCCCCCTCGATCACATAGAACTTTATTTCCTGGGTGGTCCAAGCAGTGTTTACTGGTAAATTTATTTCACCCTTCATTGTCTCGCACGCCATGTTGAATCCGTTCAACACCCGGACCACCAGTACGATTTGGTCCAATAATCTAGTTGTTCTACGACCCTCCATCGGATGATATTGGCTGAGCTACCTGGATCGATCAACACAGGTTTAACTCGAGATTTATTGATAAGCATAGATATTACTAGTGCATCGTTGTGAGGCTGGATGATGCCCTCGGCATCTTCACCGCTGAACGAGATGGCCCCTTCCTGGACGTAATCCCAAGTGCGTTTTCCCATGTGGTAGAAACTTTGGTGAGTTTTATCATTGGCCCTTGGGGGATATCCACTCCCTCAATGATCATGTTGATAATGTGTTGGGGCTCCTCTTATTCAACCTGTTTGTTGGCATCCCTGTTTTTGAAATGATATTTGTCTCGTTCGCTTAGGAATTCTCGAAGATGCCCATTGTTGAATAATCAAGTCACTTCTTCCCTTAGCTATCGACAATCTTCGGTCCTATGACCGTAAGTACCGTGGTACTTACACACCAAGCTCTGATCCCTCAGTGCAGGTCGGACTGAAGTAGTCTAGGCCACTTGGTCTCTTTGATGCGACGTATGGCCGACACTATTCTTGCAGCATCCACATTAAAATTGTATTCCGATAATCTTGGTACTTCCTATCTCTGAGCTACCTGTCAAAACCCTTTTTACTCATCTGACACCGGTTGCTCGATCCTTGATCATTTCTCCTATAATTCCTAGTTGGCTGGCGATCAGACCCGTTTCCCCTTTTGTCCGAGTCCTATAGCTTATACCGATCTTAGACCGGCCTAGTCTCCTAGTCGATAGTCCTCTTAGATCTGTCATTTGCTATGTTGGGGTAAACAGACCCCGAGGGGGCCCTTAACCGGTCGTCCTCGACTCTGATTCTCGGCTGATACCTATTATGGACGTTGGCCTAAGTAACTGCCAGGTACTCCACCAAGTTTTGCTTCAATTGTTTAGAAGCAACGGAACTTCGAGGGTTGAGCCCTTGAGTAAACGCCTGAATGGCCCAATCATCCGCGACCGGGGGCACGTCCAATCGCTTCGTATGGAACCTCGACACGAACTCCCTAAGCATCTCGTTATCTCTTTGCTTGACTTTGAAAGGGTCTGATTTCCTCGTCTCGATCTTGATGGCGCTAGTATGGACTTTTACGAAAGCATCCACAAGCATAGCAAATGATTCAATAGAATTCGGAGGCAAGTTATGATACCATATTATCGCTCATTTGGACAGGGTTTCCCCATATTTCTTCAATAACTCCAATTCGATCTCGTTGTCTTCCAGGTCATTCCCCTTGATTGCGCACGTATAGGAGGTTACATGCTCGTTAGGATCTGTGGTCCCATTATACTTGAGAATGTCGGGCATTTGGAATCTCTTCGGGATTGGCTTCGGCGCTGCACTCGGGGAGAAAGGCTTCTGAATGAATATTTTGGAAAATCTAGCCCCTTCAGTATTGGAGGTGCTCCCGGATTTGATCGACCCTGGAATTGTAAGTTTTTACCTTCTTGTCATTGGCCTATATCTTCTCTCACCTGACTCCACCCGTTTTATCAGTGCTTCGAGCATCTTCATCACCTCAGAAGTTTCCCCGGGCCCGAATTCATCCAGTTCCACGTCAATTTGTTCATCCCTTCTAGTGTTTTCTCTGACCCCTTCGGGCTCGATCGTGTTAGGGACATGACTTTGGGTCCAGAACTGTGCTATTGCCGCTTGCTGAGCTTGCAACATTTCGAAATCAACCGTAAGCTAACCCCATCACCTTTCCCTTCGGGTGCTTCTCGAACCGATGGCTGGGGTGTGCCACGAATGCTATTTTCGGGGTCAGTTGGCAGGTTGATGTTGATGAAAACCTGTGATTTAGCGTCGACCGATTCAACGACTAAGACATCATTGGGATCAATAGGGGGCACGTCATTGCTAGGTACCACGTTATTGTTTTTATTGTGGTGGCCTGACTCAGCGTCAATGTTCAAGTGAGAAGACTGAGAATTTGACATTCTTCGATTAACCTGAAATCAAACTTCAAAGAACAAGTGTAAAATATGGTGCGTTATGGAGATTCGTATTAAATCACCACTATTATCCTTTACCCCACGGTGGACGCCAAATTATTTACCATAAAAATGAGTAATAATTAAATTATAAGCGGTTTAATGGACACGTGATTTAATTTAACATGAATTATCTAAACACAATAAATAATTAAATTAAAGAGAGATAAAACGATCAAACCAAATGCGATGGAACAATTGAGGCTGGCTTTAAGTTGAACACTGAAAATTGGCTCCGATCGAGCCCTCGATACGGGGCTCGGTTATAACTAAAGAAAGGAAGAACTGAAAAACTTTGAACAACCAGCTAGAAGACAAAAATAAATTTTATTGCTTTAATATTCGTGCCAACAATAATTTAAAATAAAAGTTCTCCCCTTTATATAGTAGGGGAGTTTCAATCCTAGTACAAGTCTAAATGAGGTAAAAATCTTTTCTTTTCGGTAAATATCGATCTGCAGTTGATATTGGACGGGATTTGCCTAGTAATATCTGGTTGACGGTAGATATTATGGTTCCTGCTCATCGTGCTTAATTGTTTCTCTTTTCCCTTAGTCCCGGAACTTCACTCTACCTGGATCTGATGTTCAGCGTGTCCGGTTTCGGATGCACCGTTCGTCCTCCCCGAGCTCCGCAACGAGGAATCCTTCGACTTCACTCGAGGTTGCGTCAGATCATGCTTCCCTCTCATTTCTTTTCTGGAAAATCGGGGATAACATTATCTCTGATTTTACCCGTACACACTTCTCTTATTTTACAATAACCTATAAACCCATTATTGGGATGCCTATGTTCTTTTTTTACTTTTTTTTTTCCGACAAAGAACTATGAATCAATAAGAGTAATCATAGAAAAGGGAGGTAACACAAACCAATTTTCAAACTTCCATGAACAATCACAAAAAATGTATACATTGAATACTCGTATAATTATTAAAATTTGGCTGAGAAAAAAAAATGTTTTCTCTTTCACTCAAAAATGAATACATTGCTTATTGACTCGTCTTTCTTCTTTGTCTCTCTTGGTGCAGTTTTCAGCCTGCTTTCCCTACCTATGTGAAATTTAACTCCTTTGAAAAACCTCTCCGTTTTTAGCATTTTGGAAGATCCTTAGGAGGTGGCAAAAGGGATTCATTTGGGCCTTTGCCATTATCTACAAGCCATGCCATTTTCAATCCCCATGTTGTGTGTATCTCTAGATGACAATGCATAAACCAAACTCCTGCAATTTCAAATATAATTAAAATACACTAAGAACGTAAAATATTTTTAAACTTTAAGTTAAATGTTAGGTGTGCGAATAAAGTTTCAGATTAGTAGATGAAAAGATTGTAATTCTACATAAAAAGTGAAGGAATCTCTTAATGGTGTGGTCTTTTGAGCCCACTCGTGTGGGCTTGATCCAAAGTGGACAATATATCACCATATTAAGAGTAACTTTGAATCATTTTAGCCCAATATTATATCTAACAACAATGATTTATATACCTGGATTGTCAGCAAGAAATCTTATAGCAACCCATCCTCCAGCAGGAACACCAACTGTATTCCTCTCAACAGGATCCACAAGATTGAAATTCTTAGGATCTGTTTTTGGATTAAAATTTCCTATGCCTTTACCCACTTGGAAAAAATTAAAGCCATGCAAATGGATTGGATGGTTCTCAGGGGCTATAATTCCAGTATCCTGCAAAACTAATTGAACTGTATCGTTATAACGCAACCTGTAAACCTTAGTCCCATTCGTCGTCGCCAAATTAGCTGGTCCTGTTCCCGTATAGTTAAAAGCAAAAGGCGGGTTTGCTGGAAAATCTGTCGTGAAAACTCCTTTAATCCCAAAGAAATGTACTTGTAAAAGTGCAACCGTTGGCATAACAAATGTAACATTGTTTACACTAGCCACAACTCTGCTTCCATTACCTTGTTTGCAAGTTGGGCATGGATTAATCCCTAAACCTACTGTGAAAAATAGGGAATGATCAATTTTTTGGGGAACTTTAGCAGGGTATTTTTTGGAATTCAGGCTTCTTAAAGAATCAAGAAAAGTGTTGGCTACAGGAGTGGCATTTTTAGGCGGTGTACTAGCAAGTGAAATGTGGTTATTTCCTTGTGTACCAGAATAATGTAAAGTGGCTATTGCTGTAACATTATCAACAGCAATTGGAGCATCCATAAAGGGTGAAGCAGCAACCATGTATTTTCCAGAACCTTGATTGGCAGTGACAATTACATTTGTTGTTTGGCCAGGAGCAATTACAATTGTGTCTGTTTTGAAAGGTTTAACGTAAGTGGCATCAACTTCAACCACTGTCATTTTATGGCCAGCAATTTTGAAAAAGAGTTCTTCATTGAGCGCAGCGTTGATGACTCGTAACATGTAGGTTTTTCCTGGATCAACGTTCAATTTGTATCCACCTGCATATCATATGGTCCAAAAATTATCATGTTTTTTGCTCTTTACCAAAAGTTGGGGTGTACTTAATTCTCCTTTTTCTATCAGTATATAAAAGTTAAACTCGTATAAGTATTACCTTGTGATGCGCAATTAGAGACGGGTCCCGGATGGCCATTAATGGTGTGAGCATCAGAAACATTAGGGGCTAATCCTGATTTTATGGCTTCATTAATCACAGCTTCGGTATCAGATTTCCACCATTCAGCTGCACCACATTATCAAAATCAGTAAAACTTCCAATCTTATAGTATATAAATATTTCAAGAAAATAATGATACTAACTTGGTTTAAGGAAGTTAATGTTTTTTACCTAGGATCACGACAGCTTCGTGGTTAGGTTTTGGGAATGGATAAGGCACTCCAAGCTTAGGCAAGATAACAATTGCACCATGAACAGTGGCCCTTAGCCATAGAATATGAGCATGCCAAAATAGTGTTCCTCTTTGACCTGTAATAGTGAAGTTATACACATAGTTTTGCCCTGGCTGAATTGGACATTGTGTGATGTATGCTGGTCCATCTGCCCAACCTGTTCTAAGTTGTCTAATACCATGCCTGTAAAAAAAAATGTTATCATTACTTTAATCCATTGTAGTGGATAATCTGTCTTATGTTCCAGGTTACTAAATTCGTCCACTTTTTATGAACGGTTACTTGTGTGGAGCTAGCTAGGTGGAGGCAAGGGGTTCAACTGAATCCCCTTCATCAAAAAAGTTATATTGTGCTAATAGGTAAAAACAAATAAAGAAAAATTTACCTGAATAGCTGCTCATCCATCAGTTTAAACAAAAAAAATGACGGATATATAAAATATGTATAATAATATGTGCATAACCGTGTGTAATTAATCAATATATACCGGCTAGGAAAGTAAACATTGAATCATGCTAGCTATTTGTGTAAAAATCTCAAATATAGGTTGGATATATATAAATTGACAAATCCCCTTGATACAAGGGAAGATTCTAGTATAGTAGCAATTGCTATTTAAAAATTGCTTTACGTCACAAGTTTAGATCTCAGGTGTAATTTTTTATTTTTTCTTTTTGAATCCTCTTCGGGAAAATCCTGACTTCGCATTGTACAATAGTTAAACTCGTAGATATTAGATGACATACCAATGGATAGAGAGATTATACTTGACGTGGTTAACAACTTTGACAAGTACTGTGTCACCTTCCCGAGCATAGATTGTAGGTCCTGGAAATTTTCCATTGACAGTAACAATGGGCTTGGATGAACAAAGGCGAGTCGTGTTCTTCATTACCACCTGCCATGCAACAATTTGACATTATTATAGCTATGAATTTTAGATTTTTTATATTAAAAAGTCGCTGTGTTGATGTATAGTTGACAAATTATTTTGATCGTAAGTATAATGATCTTGCTTGTCTTGGCGTCAACTGATTTGTTTTTATAGACCAACCACCTTTGTAATTGGAACTTTCTTTTACCTAATGTTTGTTGCCTTAGAGTTCCAAATATCTACTTAACAGTTAACAGAGCCAATCATTCTGGATTCATAGACTTTGTGACAGTTTGTTAATAGTGGGATGGAATTGCCAAAATTTTCTGGTTTTCCTTATTTATATTATTAGTTTTAGTGTACGTTGTGCACATCACATCAATTAATAGAAAACGTGTAAAAAGAATAAATTATTAAAAATTAGCAATTGATGTTAAACTAAACGTGATATTTGTTCAAATGATCAAAATAAATGTTATTATATTTATACAATAGTTGAATTCTATATAACATGACATTTGGTTGAATTAGTTATATTGTATTTGGAGTTTAGAGTTTTTATACTCATTATTATATAAGATATAAAATTGTTATGTTTTTATATCTCACACAACATCTCTTTTTATATTCATAACACCATAATGAAAAAAAAATCACAAATTAGTTATTAGTTAATTAATTATTAATTTCGGACAAACATGTTTTTTTTAATGCAACTAAGTACACAGTCTTTCGATTGGTATAAATGAAGTATAAAAACTTTATGCTAATCATTGTGTAAGGAATAAATCAATTTTCAGTTTTTCTGGACAATACAAAAATAAAATATAATTTTAATTTATCAAAATTCTAAAATAAATATTTTATTTAGAAAAATGAGGTTAAGCTACTTTTATAACAAAATATATTAAAAGTAAAAACGTGTTCTGCTCTTTTCTATTTTTTCTTTTCTTGGGTTGAGTCTAACATTTAGTTTTTTTATTTAAATATTTACATGTCTGTTTTTAGCATGTGAAATTTGTTCTTTGTAACTAAATACATAAAATTCTTATTTGTTCATTTAAAGTTCATCAACTATAAATACAATAAGTGAACCTCTTCTTATGTATATATACTGGCTAGATTCTTATTGGTCTAAGTCTAAATTTCTTCTAACATATACATTCAAGACCAATAAAAGTTAACACTACCTTAAACTTATTCCGGATAAACTATGCCATTAACAATTTTGAAATTCCACAAAATTAAGTTCACTGAGCATAATTTTTCAAAATTATAGTTATTTCAAAGTTTCAAGTATATTAGTATTATATAAAGTTTAAATAGCATTTATAGTTAGAATTTCACATAGTATGGACGTAGATTAATTTATTTTTTAAATTAACATTACCACTGGTAATTCTGACTTCAAAAAATTTGTATCTAAAGAAAAATCAAAACTCTTTAAAAGTGAAAAAGGGTTTAAAAAAAAAACATGTAGTGGCGATGTCTTTCTAGGTAATTAATTATTGAAAGTATTTGTAAAAAAAATACTAAAAATTATATACATCAAAGGCTAAGAATACGCACTAAACTCCAAAAACATGTTTAAAGTCCACAAGTATATAAATGTTCGGTCAAGGAAAGAATTGAAAATAAGGTGAATTTTAATTGAATTTGAAGTCCTAAATATTAGGACCTTCTATAGAGTTTAAATAAGTAAATTTTTTTTTAAAAATAAAATAAAAGTTAGTTGATTTTAAACTTTTAAATATTAGAAAAATAATTAAATGATGTTTTGTCTAGTATAAAATATATCTTAAAAGGATAAAAAAAGCGATCAACATTTCGCTAAGGGCCTCCGTGCTTTTAATATAGTATAGATAGATCAATGTCCATTACCCTTTATTCAGACACGATTTCTGTAAAATTTATGTATCAAAAATATAAATACATATTTTAATAAATACTACAATTAAATTTAAATTATCCAATCCATAATTATTATACACTTTAGTGCAAAATAAAAAATATTAGAAATACTTTGGGAATGACACTTAACAACTGCATTTCAAGTGTACATAGTTTAATAATAACATGGGGTACACGCGTAAAGTATGTTTTATATCCATAAATAATTGTATAATATTCTTACTTTTGGTGACAAATTAACGTTAAATATACTTTTATAAAAAAGTAAGGATGGTTCGTTTCTTACATCCAATTAGAATGAATTTGATACTTTTTAAGAAGAAATTAAATTGTATTAAAGTAAAAACATAACATCTCTAAAATTCAAAACATAAATAAAAAGGGTTAAGAAAAGACTCCTAAGTTTTTGTTTGATAAGGATCAATGTTCCCGGAAAAAATTCCAATAACAAAATTAGTTAGAATTTCTTCTTAATAAAGTATTTTTCTCTTTAGTAACAATTCGATTACTTGCTGAAAAGATATTTTCTCTTTATTTAGCTTTGATTTTAGGAATTGAACAAAATCTAATTCCTTATTGAAAACATATTTTTCTCAATTATTTTTGTATGAATTTTAGGAATGCATTTTTTTTTACTTTTCTTTTATTTGTGTTAGAAATTTAGGAATGTTTTATTTTTCCTTCTAACTTGTAGATGGACTTTTTTTTACTTTTCGTAAGTACATTTTATATTAGATAAAATTGTAATTACACTCATTATATGTCTTTTTTATTTAAATTAGGAATTGCTAAACACTTTGAGGGTAGTTTCGTCCCTTCTTGAGAAGATATTTTTTTTTTTTTGCATTTAGGATTTTTTTTTCGTAAAGAAATTGTTTTGATACTTTGACATAAAAGAAATAAGGTTAATGAACATATTTCAAAGGATCAAATTAACAATAGACTGTTGTTTTGCTATCTTTTGGTTATCATAAAGGAAGAGAAAGTTTTCAAAGACTCTTCTTTTCTTTTACTGCTTGATAAGTATCAATTTTTCAAGAAATGTTTTCATAACAAAAACAGGTATCTATTCCTTCTTACGCAGTTTTAAAGGAGTTAAAAATAAATACAAATTCCTAACTATTGGTTTAGTCTAAGATACGATTTTTTCGAGTAAAAAGGTGTGGAAAAAGTCAAAGTTGTATATTTATAGTAAACTTCAAAAGTTCTATATATATTAGGACATCTTAAAAAATTCAAATAAAAAAATATTTAATAACCAAAATTATCGTTGATTTCATGTCAAATGACTATTTTGTATAATGTGAATTTTATTTTAAAAAGATAAAAAAGACGAACGATATTACGCTAATGGTCTTCGCGGTTTTAATATAGTATAGATTGCAGAGGCAAAAAAAAAAGAAGAAAATTCTTTTTGCTCTAGAAGAAAATGGGCCCGATATTTGTTAACAAGTCATTTCAAGAAACTTATAAAAGATGATTCTCTTCACATTTTTTAACAGATTGAATGAAAATTAAGTTGTTTATTGTTAAAAAAGGTGATACTGAAAGAAAGAAGAAAAAGGATACTCCATTTAAATATAAAAGCACTTAGAAACATGCAGAATGCTTTCTCAAAAGATTGATTCTTTGACTTTGGATTATATAGCAGATCTTGGGGAATATGAAGCTTGTTATCACACTTATCTGAAATTGGTTGTGATTTTTTCCTAATCATACATTCTCTCTTTAAGTGCCAACAACATTCTCTTTTGTAGAACATAATCTCAAAACGTTAGAGCCTTTCTATAACATACTCCCTCCATCCCAATTTATGTAGCACCGTTTAACTAGATATAAAATTTAAGAAAGAAATAAAGATTAATCATCTCAATAAGCGTAAAATGAAAATTTTAAACTGAAATTGTTTCTAAATATGAAAAGATGGTGTTGTTGTTGCGACAAATTGAAAAAAAAAGTATATCACATAGATTGAGACGGGGGAGTATATGTCTTCCGTATTACAAATTATCCAACATTTGTGACTGGTAATATCAAGAAACTTGCATATTGTTGTTTACTGATGCAAGAAGGTAATTAATTAAGCTTATTAACTACGCATTCAAAAGGGGAAAAAATAGTAGTGGTAGTAGTAACAGTGGTAATAGTACTTACATTGAACTTGTAATGTCGAATCCTGCATTCAACGACAAGAGGAAAAAGGCAAGCTGCCAATACTATGAAAAGGCGAATCCAAGAGTTCATTTTTGTCTCCTTTCTTGAAATTTCTGCAATTGGACTTCTCTTTACAATTGTGCTATAGAGAACGAATTGAAGTGATTTTCTTTTTAGTTCTGATTTCTTCTAATCTTATTGTATTCAGGAATGACCTGCCAACGCAAATATATATATAGTTGAAAGTGCCTTAATTTTCCGTTGTGTCATCATTTTCTTCAGTTAGGTGAGATGGATGTTTTGGTGTCATCTCTACTTCTTCTTGAACAGCAATTTAATTTCTTTCATGCAAATTTCCCCCTCAGTCATTACTTGCATTTTACATAAAGTTCTAAACTCTGTGGACCATCATAAATTTGCTAGTTAAGATATTAGTTTGTTTCTGTGAGAAACAAAGTTCCCTTGGGATTTAATAATTGTTTTTATTAGTTGTCTAAAAAAAGGCACCTCATATGTGCAGGGTCGGGGAGGTCGTATCATATAAGAGGCAGCTTTTAGGGGTCTTAGGATATGGTTTTATGTGAATTCATGTCCTAACTCTCTAAACTATGTATAACAATGTTATATTTTTTTAAAATTACTTAAATATATGTATGTGCACCAATACTCAAAGATTTTTATGGTGTAATAATTATTGAGTGCATTCGAGTGAAATTGGCGGTTCAGAGCCCATTTTAGATAGTCTTGTTTTTGGCACGGAATATAAATATATATATGTGAAAATCACTAAAATTTTCAAAAAGAATATAATTTTGAACCTATAATTTCAAAAGTGTAGTAGATTCATGGTAAAAGACTAAAGTTAAACACGTCAAATATAAATTCTATATCAATCTCTTCACAGTTGTGTATCCATTCTCTTAAAATCATGCATCCTCCTCTGCATTTTCCAATGCATTCATTAGTTGGGTAATTAATATAAATTCATAACTATCTAAATGCTTATGTCAACTAAAGTAGAATTAAGGCGTAGCTGGTTGAACTATCTAAAAGCATCTATGATGCTTGATGGTCTTCATGTTGTTAGTTTGGCAAAGTCCCACATCGGTGGGTAGAGAAAATTTGGTTGGAATTTTCTCTATAAAAGGAGGCCTAATGTTTAGGATTTATACACACCTCTCATTTGCCTTCATATCTTCTTAAGGCATTTATATCTTCTCTCTTTAGTATTATTTCACTTGTATTTTTTGGAGTGGAATAAAATATTGGTTGTGTCCGAGGAAGTAGGCAAAATTGGCCGAACCTCGTAAATTCTGGTGCTTCTTTTATTGTTGCTTTATTGTCTATTTATTATTTGGTGGCTGTCATAATTTTTGGTATAGTAGTTGTGACTCATTCACACTATATACATTTGGCTTCCGCAACAATTGGTATCAGAGCCAAGGTACTGTCTAAGTATGCTCTGTGGTTGCAGCATAGTCTGATCTTCCACATCAGAAAAGATTTATCTTGGTAACTGAGTCAAGGTTCTGTCTGAGTATGCTCTGTGGTTGCAACTTAGTTTGATCTTCCACACCAGAAAGGAAATAATCTTGATTTGTGTCGTCAGCTATTAAATAATATTTTGTGTCAAAAATGGGAGACAATAAACAAGAAGAAGCTACATCAAGTGTCAATAATACGTCATTGTTGGCATCTTCGCTTATGACAAGAATTGTGTCAAATGCGAAATTTGCGGTAGAAATTTTTGACGGGTCAGGACATTTTGGGATGTGGCAAGGCGAGGTTCTAGATGTCCTTTTTCAACAAGGGCTAGACCTTGCCATTGAAGAAAAGAAACCAGATATTATTGGAGATGAAGATTGGAGAATCATCAACCGTGTTGCTTGCGGTACCATTCGATCCTACCTTGGAAGAGAGCAGAAATATCCATACACAAAGGAAACTTCTGCAAGTA